>VDFB02135746.1:0-14395 GCA_007258455.2 Sequoia sempervirens | reverse complement strand
AAGCTTCCATTCTTCTCTCCAACCTCTCAACCTCCTCCCTTTTCTTCTCAACTTCTCAAATCTCTCACCATTCAAACATACTAGACAATTCACAGCCGTAGATTCTTGCCAGCCG
The DNA here is from genome assembly GCA_007258455.2 of Sequoia sempervirens. Taxonomy (NCBI): domain Eukaryota; kingdom Viridiplantae; phylum Streptophyta; class Pinopsida; order Cupressales; family Cupressaceae; genus Sequoia; species Sequoia sempervirens. The sequence continues at coordinate 14,280 of VDFB02135746.1, read as the reverse complement.
GGATTGAGCCTGCAAAAATCTATAAATACAGCTGCCGGGAGCTCCAAAAGATATAGAATTTGAAGCAAGAAAACTATAGCCAAATTACAAGCAGCATTAGCATTCATAGAGTATTATCATAGCAATAGTATAGCAATCATAGCAATAGAATCATGACTCATCTCATCTACAGCCCCTGTAAATAATTACAGCCCCTGTCCATCTTCACCATCATTTAGGATAGTTTTCCTTTGCATACTCGTTCTGCAGCAGTCATTTGGAGAAGCTCACACAATCTGAGAGCCAGAAAGCTTCAAACCAATCTCTGGAGATAGAGAAAGACGGAACGTTCTTGAAGAATTGTTATTTTATAGCCAAGTTTATTTCAAATTTTCTTCAATTTAAAGTTCTGTTAATAGTGTTTTGTTTTAATTAGATTAACAATAGAATACATTACACATGTTGGTTTACTGGCATGTAAATAATCCTCTTTGAAGTTGTGTTTTTTCATTTTAGATAGTGTTCCCATCACTTTCTTCTTTTTGGTAAATTTTGTGTCTTTCTTTTAATTTAGTTTTGACTGGTAAAATATAGAAAAATGGAGTTTTAGTTTTGTTTCCTATCCGTACCAGGAAGTATGGACATTGTGGAAACAAGGAAAAACTCCCTCTTTGTATATAGTGTAAATAAATAAGTCTTTATGAGTGTTAGTAGCATGCTAGGAAGCTTTCCCTAGGTGAGTTCATCAACAACCGGTTAGGGAAAGATAGTGTAAAATCAGTTTCCATGTTGCAGGGGTGCTACATCTCCATTAAGGGAATGTGTACAATGGTTGTAGGGGTCCTTACAAAGCTCTGACAAGAGGCAGGAGTCTTTATCAAATCATTTGGTGGCTGGAGAAAGAGGACAGTCCATTGTGTGTCCAAGAAAAGGCCTAAAAGCCCTAAATTTCTCAAAAATAGTGATAGCCCTGTGTACGGCATGAGAAGGTCAAAAACCAAAAGAATCTTGTAATGCTCCAAATTTTAGCCAGGGTTCCTTCTTTGAAGTTATGGCGTTCATTGAGCAGGGAGGAGTATTAAGCATTTGTTTTGTTTGAGGAGACCTAATTCTAGTAGCCTTTCCAAACCCTAAATTAGGGTTTAATGAAAGCGATAGAAGGAAGGAGTTTTGTGCTTGGACAAGAATCATTCCTTGACTATTTTAAAGCTTTGGAAACCCATGCACACCCCTGAATGCAAGTGAGGAAACATTTGGAGGTTAACTAGTCTTTAGGCTTATTAAAGGCTAGATGGAGTATGTGTGAAAGGCACCAAGAACTGATTGGTAGCAGCAAATTAGTGATGATAGCAAGGTTGGCAATGAACCAGGGGTACCTAAGCTAGCAGGGGACCTATAGGTTGAATGGTGGATGAAGTGACACCGTAGGAGTTCTCAAGACAAGGACTCAGAGCATTGAGATTGTGTTTTTCTCAATCCAACCCTTGTTCTATCAGATTGGTATCAGAGCAGTGAAAGATTTGGGAAAGCAGCTTATATGTCAGAGGTTGAATCAAGTGAAACGCCCAACATGGTGACAAATGCATAGTTAGCCAAGAAGGTTGAAGAACAAGAAGAGGACAACAAGTCCCTGAAAGAAAGAATAGAGCAATTGGAGAAGGCATTAAATAATGCAAGGATGGAAGGAACAGTGCCAAAGGAAGAAGAGGTTGCAGAGGAGGACAAGGTCCCTGAACCTGATCCTATTTTGGAGGAAGAGCCTTTCTTGAAGGCATTGAAAGCCCTGAGTGGAAAAGGACTTGAGGGCATACCACTATTCCATGGGAAGATGGATCTTGATCTGGTCATGGATTGGATAGATGGAATGGAGAACCACTTTGAGTGTGATGGGGTCACTGAAGCACAGAAGGTGAAGTTTGCAAAATCAAGGCTAAGAGGATCAGCCCTGACATGGTGGAAATTTATCCAAACTGAGAGGGAGAAAGAAGGCAAGCAGCCCATATCAACTCGAAAGGAATGCGCGGAAAGCAGCTTTTAGAGATGCCGATGATTATGATCCAAATCAGAGAAGAGGTAGATTAAGACAAAAAGACCAAGATACAACACCTATAATCAGAGTTTTAAGCTTTCTGCTTGATGATCAAATGTGGGCGTACATTTATAGCCTAAAAGTGGCTAGGTACCTCAATGGTTTGAAGTGGAGCATACAGGAAGAGATGGCTTTACTCAGCCCCAAGACAGTCCACCAATGTTATCAGCTGGCTATAAAGATTGAAGAGAGGAATAAAAGAAAGCATGATCAGTCCTCTAAGGGCAGAGGCAGAGGCATAGATCAAAGAGGACAGCGTGGAGGTTACCAAGGAAGAGGTAATGATCAAAGAACCCAAGGAGAATCTAAGCTTACTGAGCATGGAGGTGAAACATCATCAAGAGGAGGATTTAATAGAGGAAGAGGACCTCAAGGGGGTTCAAACAGAGGAAGAGGAGCAGGCAGAAGTAACTCCTACTTTGCCACCATGAAGTGCTATCACTGTAATCAGCTAGGTCATCTAGCTTATAGGTGCCCAGAGAAAGCTTCTTCAAGCAATGAGAAAAGAGTAGCTTATGCACAAGAGGATACCATGAGTGTCAAATCACCTGAGATCACCATAGAATCTGAAATTGGAGAGAGTCCGGATAAGACAGAGTGTTGATCGGTATTAACCGGTCATGAAGAAACCTGCCAAGCGAGAGCTGCTGAGCAAGGTGCGGTTGGGAAAAGCAAAGGCAAAGGTCATTGTAGATTCAGGTTCTACGTGATACTATCATCTTCATGAGGTGGTAACCAAGTTAAAATTGCAAAAGGTACTTCATACCAACCCTAAGAAAAGCCCATGGTTGAACAAAGGGAGTACTCCAGAAAGTGAATGAGAGGTTACAAAGTGGAATTTCAATTGGAGGCTACAGCATGTTGATTTTAGGATGGTACGCCTGAAGCGGATGCAAGCCATCTTTCATGGCAATAAGGACAGAGGTGCTGGTATATCATGGAAAGGAGAACACCATAGAATTCAAGAAGGATGGAAGAACCTTCAAGATGCAATCATTGATTAAGGATGATGAAGGACAGTCCAAGGTTCCTAACATTATGTTGAGCAGTGGCAAAGAGTTCATCAAGGATCTACACCAAGGGAATGAAGGTTATGTGGTCCTAATGCAATCCAAAGAGGAAATAGTAAAGGCTGAAGACAAGTTCTTAATAGAAGTAGTCCAAAAGTTGCTTGGACAAATACAAAGGTTATTAGTGAGGATGGACACCAAGAACTCTACCACCAAAGAGAGCAATAAGTCATCAAATTGACTTCTATAATTGAGCTTCTTCAACAAGGGAAGTACACAAACTCACACTAGATTAGAATCTTGAAGTGGCTAGACAAGTGGAAGAATTGTTAGGTCAAGGTCTAATTCAAAAGAGCATCAGCCCTTGTGCAGTCCTAGTTGTTTTGGCAACAAAAAATGGTGGTAAGTGGGGACTTTGTACTGATTCTAGAGAAATAAATAGAATCACAATTAGGCAGATTCCCAATACCCAGGATTGAAGATTTAATGACGTCAATTGAGAGCACAAAGCATACCAAGTTAGATCTAAGAGCCGTATCATCAAATCAATCAAGGAGGGTGGATGAGTAAAGACAAATTTCTAAGACAAATGATGGTTTGTATGAGTGAAAGTGATGCCATTTGCATTCTCAAATTCTAGCACGTTCATGAGACTAATGAATGAGGTGCTTAAGGATTTCACAGGGATTTTTGTGGTAGTCTACTTGGATGACATACTAATTTTCAGTAAGACAGCAGAAGAACATTTGAAGCATGTGGAGATGGTTCTCAAAAGGCTGCAAGAAGAACAATTAGCAATCAACCTTGAGAAGTGTGAATTCTTCAAAAAATAACTTGTTTATCTAGGATTTTTAGTATCCCAAGGAACCCTAAAGATGGATCCAAGTAAGGTGGAAGCCATCCTAAACTAGCCTACACCAACCACAACAACAGAGGTAAGAAGTTTTCATGGTTTAGCTCAGTTTTATAGGAAAATCATCAAAAAATTTAGTGGTATATGTGCACCAGTGCTAGATACTATTAAAGGTGGTCTAAAAGAAAAGTTTAAATGGACACAAGAAGCTGATAAAGGGTTTGAAAAGCTGAAACAAGAGGTAGCAACCCAACCTATAGTTTTGTTGCCTAGTTTTGATAAACTGTTTACAGTTGAGTGTGATGTAAGTGGAGTAGCAGTAGGAGGAGTCCTTAGTCAGGAAGGTAGGCCTGTAGCCTTCTTCAGTGAAAAACTCAATGAAGCCAAACAAAAATACTCCACCTATGATCTGGAACTTTATGCTTTAGTGCAGTCCCTTAGGAAGTGGAGGCATTATCAGAGTCACCAAAGAGTTTTAGGTCTTCTGATAATTCAGGGCACTTAGTTGCATCAACACCCAAGAGAAGTTGGGCGTAATAGACATTTGAAATGGATGGAGTACATCCAAGCTTTCACTTTTACCATCAAGCACAAGAAAGGGCAAATGAATAAGGTGGCAGATGCATTAAGCAGGAGAATGTTGACAATCCAAGAGATACAGCTGAAAAGCATTGGATTAGAGTGTTTCAAAGACCTCTATGGTGAGGATGAAGATTTCTCAGAAGCCTACAAGGTATGTTCATATTTTGAAAATCACTTTCATAGTCAATATGCTGAGTATACACTACAAAATGGATTTTTATTTAGGGGTAATCTGTTATGTGTCCCAAGAGGATCAATGAGGGAAAATCTGATCCAAGAGAAACATAATGGTAGTCTTAGTGGGCATTTTGGAATAAATAAAACTTTAGAGATAGTACAAAGATTTTATTACTGGCCTAAGTTGGCAAGAGATGTTAGGAAGTATGTAGAACAGTGTGTTGTTTGCATGAAAGCCAAAGGGGGAGCTAGCAATGCTGGTTTGTATCAACCCTTTCCTATTCCTAATAGACCATGGGAGTGTGTGAGCATGGATTTTGTGGTAGGTCTTCCCAAGACTAAAACTGGTTTTGACAGTGTTTTTATAGTTGTGGACAGATTTAGCAAGATGAGTCACTTTATCCCTTGCAAGACTACACATGATGCAAGTTACATTGCCCATCTTTTCTTCAGGGAAGTTGTAAGAATCCATGGATTGCCATTGAGCATTGTATCAGACAAGGATGTGAAGTTCATGAGCCATTTTTGGAAAACACTATGGAGCAGATTGGGAAAAAAATTGTCATTTGGATCAGCTTACCATCCTCAGACCGATGGTCAAACAGAGGTGGTTAACAGAGTGTTAGGTAACCTATTGAGGTGCTTGACAAAGGAATATGGTAATTTCTCAAGCTGAATATGCATACAATGACAGTGTTAATAGAACTACAGGGAAAATTCCATTTGAAGTTGTGTATGGAATGCACCCAAGAGGAGTTTGTGAACTTAGAGACCTTGGATCTCAAGAGAATAGGAGTGGAAATGCAGAAGACTTCACTCAGACCATGAAGGAGATTCATGAGCAGGTTAAGAAGACAATTACAGCAGCAACACAAAAGTTGAAAGATAAAGTTCATGAGTCAAGGAGAGATGTGCAGTTTCAAGTGTGTGACTATGTTATGGTTCACCTCAACAAATACATATTGTAGAAGGGGATGTCCACCAAGTTGCAAATGAAGAGAGTGGGTCCATGCAAGGTGTTGGCCAAATATGGCAAGAATGCCTATAAGGTGGAGTTACCATCAGATTTGGGTATATCTCTAGTGTTGAACATTGTTGATTTGATCAAATATAAGGGCACAGTTAGTGATGAGGTTCAGAAAATTCATGAGGTCTTCAAGGACATTAGTAATGTACCCCTACCTAATCAAGAGCAGCTTGAGGCAGAGTAGATCTTGGAGTCCAAGGTGAAAAAGTCAACAAGGAATAAGGCATACATGGAGCACCTTATTAAGTGGAAGGGAAAGCCTAACTCAGAGGCTACATGGTTACAAGAAGATCACTTTAAAAAACTTGGCATTGACCTGAAAATGATCCCTCTTTCCAGTTCTTAGTCTTTGTGCTGAGAAGGGGAGAATGGTGCAGGAGCACCTGCCAAGGTGCCACACAAGTAAGCTTATTTTTGAAGTTTTGGTTTAATATGCATTTTTGTTGTTTTGGTTAGGTCTTTAACACCATATTTTTTATGGTTGTGGACCTTTTGGTTCCTAGGTTAGAAGTTGAATAAGCTAGGAATCATTTTTTTGGTTGGTTCCTAAGTTTTAGGCAGAAATTGAAAAACACACTGTGTTTTCAAACAGCATGATTTTTGCCATTCTTAGGCTCGGGAAAATTAACCTAACTAATTCCTTGTGTTGGGAATGTTAACTCTCAACTTTTGAAGGTGGGGGAATGCTTTTTGAGTTGGTAGTTTTCATGTGAATGTGGAGAGAACAATGATTTTTGGTGAAAAATATAGTTTTCTGTTTCTGGCGTTTGAGACAGCAGAGAAATGAATTAAATAAAGCTTTTTGTTGGTTTACTGGCATGTAAAGAATCCTCTTTGAAGTTTTTTTTTTTTCATTTTAGATAGTGTTCCCATCGCTTTCTTCTTTTTGGTAAATTTTGTGTCTTTCTTTTAATTTAGTTTTGACTGGTAAAATACAGAAAAATGGAGTTTTAGTTTTGTTTCCTATCCGTACCGAGAAGTATGGACATTGTGGAAACAAGGAAAAACTCCCTCTTTGTATATAGTGTAAATAAAGAAGTCTTTATGAGTGTTAGTAGCATGCTAGGAAGCTTTCCCTAGGCGAGTTCATCAACACCCGGTTAGGGAAAGATAGTGTAAAATCAGTTTCCACGTTGCAGGGGTACTGCATCTCCATTAAGGGAATGTGTAGTGGTTGGTGGGTCCTTACAAAGCCTCGGAAGGAGGCGGTGAAAGTCTCTTTATCAAACCATTGGCGGGTCGAGGCGAGATATCACAGCTGGAAAGGTTCTCAAGAAAAGGCCTTAAAAGCCCTGGGGCCTCTCAAAATAGTGATAGCCCCTGTGGTACTTCGGCCCGAGAAGGTCGTGAAACCAAAAGAATCTTTAGAATACCCAAATTTAGCCGTGGTTCCTTTGAAGTCGCGGGTATCTTATTGATCAGAGGGAGTATTAAGTGACGAGCTTTTGTTTCTGAGGGAGGACTTATCGAAGAGGCCTTTCCAAAACCCTAAACTAGGGTTTAATGAAAGCGATAGAAGGAAGGATTTTTGTGCTTGGATAAGAATCATTCCTTGACTATTTTAAAGCTTTGGAAACCCATGCACACCCCTGAATGCAAGTGAGGAAACATTTGGAGGTTAACTAGTCTTTAGGCTTATTAAAGGCTAGATGGAGTATGTGTGAAAGGCACCAAGAACTGATTGGTAGCAGCAAATTAGCATATAGGGTTGGTACTGTTCAAAAGTACCAAGCTAAAGGGTCCTATAGGCTGGAATTGTGGTGGGATGAAGCGATGAATTGGGAGGGAGGCTTCCAAGACAAGGACTCGTGAGCATTGAGATTGTAAGTTTTCTCAATCCAATCCTTTATGTTCCATCGTGATAGCCTCAAGAAGGAATACTCTTTACTATGAAATGAGAACTAGAAAATCCGCCAATTCAATAGGAAAAGAAACTACTTTACCAATCTAAAAGAAAGAAAAATTTGAAGTCGAATCGTGAGTTCGTTCGATTCTAAAGAATCCCATTTTTATATGAAGATTTAAAAAGGATCAGAAAATTATAAGGGAAAAACTTCTTTAAATGTTTTTAACTATGTGGAAAAAAATATGTCACTTTTGCTGCAAAGTGCTTTAAGGATGATCAAATCATATGACGAGACAAATGAAATACAAATGCCAAGAAGAAGGCTTCAAACTAAACGAAACTCTTCCACCTTTAAAAGAAGAAAAGTTCATTTTCAGTAAGGATGAATCTCGATGATTATCCTAAGATTCATCCGCAGTATGAAGATGAAACTTTGTTCATGCATTGAAATTACTCCAAAAAATGATTCTAACACTAATGATGTTGAAGAAGGTGAAGTAGATCTTGAAAGTGAGCTGAAATATGCTTTACAAGAGGTTAGAAAACTCAAAAAACAAGTTCTTGCTCAAGAACGTAAACCTAATCAAGAAATGGTCTCTCTGAAAACTCAGCTTGAAGAAGCTAAAAGAGTTGAAGTCTGTCTTCGAGAGACTATAAGCTGTAAGGATCAAGAAATTAAAAAATTGGAACAAGAAGTAGTCCTTCTTAGGAAGGAAATTGAAAAATATGAAAGCACTCTAAAACTGAATGAGATGCTCAGCAAACAGAAGATGTACAAAGATAAAACTGGTGTTGGTTTTGAAAAGGGTGAATGCTCAACTGACAAAGCAAAACAAAACCCCTCTACTGAAGTCAAAGGCTCAGGTTCAAATCACTCAGAATCTGGTAAGGATCATGTTAAGTTTTTTAAAAGTAATAGACCTTCATACAAAGACAATTCTTTTTTCTATGGTTATTGCTTTTTCTGCAACAAATTTGGTCATAAGGTGAGCACTTGTAGGCTTATGAATTCTAGAATACCCAGGTTTGGTCTTAGAAAATACTATGGTTTTGTTAGACAGATCAGATGTTTTAAATGCAATACTTTAGGACATTTTGTCAAATAGTGCAGAACTGATCTGCAATCTAAATAATAGAAAATTAAAAAGGTTTGGAAACCTAAGACTATCAACAACATTGAACAAACTATGTTGGTTCAAACTGCTTTTCATTCCAAGAAAAAGGACTTATGGGTCCTGGACAGTGGATGTTCTAACCATATGACTGGCGACAAGGACAAGTTTATAAAACTTGAAGACTATGTAGGATATGTTAAGTCGGTGGATAACTCGTATTCAAATTGTAGTACGGTAGAGGGTTCTCGGCTTCTTTGAATGCAGCGAATTTTTCTATAATGTAAACATGTGAAGGTCTATAATAATCTTCTAAGTGTTAGTCAAATCAAGTGATAGTGGTTATCATGTTCTTTTCACTTCGCGGTGGATGTGAGATTAAGAAATCGCTTTGGAAAGGCTATCGCCACCAGAAGAAGGAAAAAAGGAAATGTGTACAATCTTCTTGACTCATCATGCAATGAAAATAATCAAGGTATGTGTCTAATGGGCCAAATTGAAGAGAATTGGTTATGGCATAAAAGATTAGGACACATAAACTTTGAAAATCTGGTTAGAATTAGTAAAAATCAGAATGTTAGAGGTTTACTTGTTCTTAGCAAGCCAGAAAACTCTGTGTGCAAAGAATGCTTAAGTGGTAAACAAACTAAAATCAGCTTCAATTCAAAAGAACATTCTTCTTCAAAACCTTTACAGCTTGTGCATACTGATTTATGTGGACCAACTAGAACAAGGTCTATTAATGGTGAAAGGTACTTTATGTTGTTTGTGGATGATTATACTAGAATGATATGGGTCACATTTCTTAAGCACAAATCAGAAGCCTTTGGAAGGTTCAACATTTTTTGAAAAATGGTTGAAAAGGAATTTGATCTGAAACTTAAATGCCTCCGATCAGACAAAGGAGGTGAGTTCACCTCTCAAGAGTTTATTGATTACTGTGAACAACATGGTATTAAAAGACAGTATACTGCAACTAAAACACCTCAACAAAACGGGGTAGTTGAATGTAAGAATAGAACTGTAAAAGAAATGGCTAGAACCATGCTAGATGAAGCTAAGTTGTTTGATATGTATTGAAAAGAAGTTGTTCATACAGCTGTATACATTTTGAATAGAGTACAGCTTAGGGTGAAATCTAAACACACTCCTTATGAACTTTGGTATGGAAAAACTGCCTCTGTCAAATACTTTAAAATTTTTGGAAATGTTTTATCAATAAAGATGATGATAACCTTGGGAGCTTTCAATCAAAGAGTGATGAGGGTATCTTTTTGGGATACTCAACTCACAACAAAGCTTATAAATGCCTTAACAAAAGGCTTAACAAAATTGTTGAAGTTGTTAATGTAAAATTTGATGAAAGACCACATTTGATTGTTGAATCTTTACAGGATAATGAGGAAGAAGAACTTGAATTTGAAATAATTTCAGAAGGAGCTGAAACAACAAAGTCTGTTGCTGAATCATCAAGCCCTAAAAATGAAAAAGCAAGTCCTGAAAAGGTTGCATCAAAATCTCCTTCAAAAACTCTAGCTATATATCACCCCAAAGATCAGATTATTGGGGATAAATATGTAGGAGTTCAAACTAGAAGAAAAGTTGTTGAATCTGATGAAAAGGCACAAATTGCTTTTTGTTTAGTTACTCAGTTTGAGCCTAAAAACTTTAATGAAGCTCTCACATATTCATGTTGGCTTAATGCTATGCAGGAAGAAATTGATCAAATTGAGAAAAATCATACTTGGGAGCTAGTCCCAACACAAGATGACAAGAATGTCATTGGAGGAAAATGGATTTATAGAAACAAGGTTGATGAAAACGATAATGTTATTCGCAACAAAGCAATATTTTTTTGCAAAGGCTATGCTGAACAAGAAGGTATTGATTTTGGTGAAACCTTTGCACCTGTTGCTAGACTAGAATCTATTAGAATATTCTTGGCTTATTCTATCTACAAAAACTTTACTGTCTATCAAATGGATGTCAAAACTACCTTTTTGAATGGCTATTTAGATGAAGAGGTCTATGTTGAATAGCCTGAAGGATTTATATGCAAAGATAATCCTAATCATATCTACAAGTTGAAAAAGGCTCTCTATGGCCTAAAACAAGCACCTAGATCTTGGTACTCTAGGCTGGACAGTCATTTAATTTCTAATGGCTTTGTTAGAGGAGGTGTAGACAGTAATATTTATGTTAAAATTGAAGGTTCTGATATTTTGGTTGTTGAAATCTACATTGATGACACTATCTTTGGATGCAACAATGTTACATTGAGTAAAAAATTCTCTCAGCTAATGGAATCTGAGTTTGAAATGTCAATGTTAGGAGAATTAAATTTCTTTCTGGGTCTTCAAATCTCTCAATGTGAGAATGGATTATTTCTTTCTCAAACCAAATATGCTAGAGAGATGCTTACGAAATTTAAAATGGATGAATGTCATCCTGTTAGCACTCCAATGGCTACTGGATGCAAACTTACTAAAATTGATGATTCTCCTAATTCAAATAAAATGGAATACAGATCAATGATCGGTAGTCTCTTATATTTAACTGCCTCTAGACCTGACATTATGCAGGTGGTTTGCATTGTTACATGTTTTCAAGCATCACCTAAAGAATCTCATGTTACTGCTATTAAACGGATCTTTAGATACATTCAGGGCACTCTTGATTATGGTCTTTGGTATCCTAGGAGCAATGATTTTTCTTTGATTGCTTATACTGATGTTGATTGGGCTAGTTGTTTGGGTGATAGGAAAAGCACCAGTGGTGTTGCATTCTTTCTTGGTGATCGTTTAGTGGCATGGCACAGCAAGAAACAAGCATCTGCTTCTCTCTCTATTGCTGAAGCAGAATACATTGCTACCACTACATGTTGTACTCAAGTACTGTGGATGAGTCAGACTCTTTCAGATATGGGTATTGATGTTTCTAAACCTATTTCCATTCTTTATGATAACACTAGTGCGATAAATATTTCAAAAAATCTTGTTATGCATTCTCGCACTAAACATATATTGCTATCAAGTTTCACTTTCTTCGAGAAAAGGTTTTGGCTAATGAAGTCTGCTTAAAGTTTGTTGGATCTCAAGATTAGGTGGCTGACATTTTTACTAAGCCCTTAGCAAAAGAGATATTTGAAAGGCTGAGACTTCAATTGGGAGTTATCTCTCAATCATTACTTCATTGAATCTCCAAGCTACTGCTTAGGGGGAGCATGTTATATGTTTTGGTTCACTTACAGCTCTCCTACAATCTTGGTTGTTACACTACTACTCTCTTTTTTTGCAGTTGTTTCTAATGATATTTTGGTTGGCTTCTCAGTTGTGTTTCATGGCAATGCACATTCTTCTCCTCTATTCTTTTTCATTGAGGCAAAAAGGGGGAGAGTCATTTGTATTTTTCCATCAAGGACAAAGGGGGATTTTGTTGGATCTCAGTTGTGTTTATGGTTTTTCCTTGATGACAAAATCTATGATCCTTATGATTTATAATGGCACTTCTTTGATGTCTCTTGGCTATTACAGAAAGTTAGTTGTTATGTTTTATTTTCATGGTGATGAGAATTCTGGTTCAAGTTATGAATGCTATCTCTTTGACTAACAGAGTTTGGAAGATGGTTTCTTTGTCAAGATGGTTCTTTTTGCATATCACAGGTGTTGGTTGTTTCTCATTCAGACTTCACATATCGGCATGAGTATGTCAGGGTCTCCCCGATCCACTTTGAAATGTCTAAGTTGCCTATCGGCAAGACATTTCAGATGTCATGGCGAGTGAATTTACCTTACAAGCTGCTTTCAACAAGACTTGTCTTTGGTTTCGGTGATAAAATGTGTTCTCTATTGGCATATGTTATACTGTCAGAATAAGGTCTTATCGATTTCCTTATGTCTCCCTGACCCTCTTCAGAATGAGCATATCGGCAAAGGAAATCATCCTCAAGGTAATTTCATAGCAAGTCTTTCTTGTCTTACCGATTCGTGCTCAAAAGGATTTATCTATTTTTTGAGAGGAGTCTCACCGAACAACTCCTTGAGAGAACTTCAGCCAAACTGAGCGGTATCGGGCTGAGTTCTTGGCGATTTCACTTGGTCTCACCGACTAATACATGTGGAAGTCTTTCGGAAAAAGGATGGTAAAGTCTTAGCGACTCAGAGTGGATAAAGTCTTTCGGTGAAACTTAATGTATTCTATGAAACGTCTTCCCGAAAGTTGAAGGTTACAGCGACTCTCAAGAGTAAAAAAGGGATTTTGGTGTGACTTAGTGTGCTCTACGAGAGGTCTCCCTAAGAGTGATAAGTCACGGAAACTATGAATGAAACAAAAGAACATCGATGAGAGATATCTTTGTCTCAGTGAAAGCTCGTAAAGATAGACATTTTGATATAATAGTTTATAGTCTGTGAGATGTCTCACCGACTTCACAGAGTCTTAGCAATATCTATGGGGATGACTGACTGCGTTATAAATTGCCTTCGGCAGAGCTATATGGTTGTCTCAGTGATTGGAAAGAACATAACACATGGCTCTTAGCGTGACTTAATGTATTCGATATGGCTTCTCCCGACTCTGATGGATCTTGGAAAAAGCGACAACCATAAGGTTGTCTGGCAATGTTAAAGTTGCCTTCGGCATAACGTGTCATCGATGGAAATAAAAAGGTTGTTAGGGCAAACATTTTGAGATTATTCTTTTTGCTAGGTATCGAACCCTAGCCTGGCCACCATCATGAATGTTTGTGTTTTTGTTGTTGTTGTTGTCTGTAACGGTTTCTACAGAGGTTTATGGAAGGTTTATTTGGTGTATTTCTGACTGGAAGCTCGATAGTGGATAATGGAGCCATGGGAGTTACAAATTCATTTGGTATTTTTATTCATGTGTTTCATACTAGTTTATAATCAACAGTTTTCTTAATTGCTCTCTGCATCTTAGTCCAAATGATGCCCTGACTGAGTATTGTCTTTCATGCATTAGAGGTTATGTTTTTCTGTGGTGGACAGTTGTGCTTTTTAATGCAGCAATATGAACTCATACATTACAGGTTTGTTGAGAACGGCTCTTAGCTTGGTTGGTAGTTCTGTCATTACTCCTGAAGACAGTTAGCTTTCTGGCAGTAGTATAAACATAAGTAGAAAACTCTTTTCTGTGGTTGCTGTTATTGTAATTTTGAGATTATCATTCTTGGGCTGTATGAAAATGTATGATAAAACTCTGCAATAAAATCTGAATAAAAATGTAGAGATTGTAAATTTCTTTTCTACATAGTATTTTAGGGATTCAATTATTGAATCTTTAAGGTATTCTGTAGACAAGAAAAAAGAGAGATATGTGCTTAACTAAAAACAGAGAAATCCTCTAAATCATTACTATTCTTCAAAACATAATTTGAGGGGCTGATACTCCTTGAGATAGATATATCTAAATGAGGGGTTGGTGCTCCTTGAGTGGGTGCTCAAAAATCAACCTATAAGGCATTGTGAACAGTTGATTAAAAGATTAAGCCTGGAAGGCATTTAGGGAGTGGTTTTTATACCCCAGGAGGGTTTTCCACTCGGCAAAATTTTGTGCCTCTTTGTTCTTCTATGTTCTCTCTGTTTTA
>VDFB02135745.1:0-26351 GCA_007258455.2 Sequoia sempervirens | reverse complement strand
AAGTCCGCCATGCAGCAAGGAGGCACATCCTAGCATCATCTAAAGTCTGCCCAACAGCAAAGAAGCATATCCTTGACACTTCCAAAGTCCGCCATGCATCAAAGAAGGAGGTGCCAAGAAGTCTTGAAGTCCGCCATGCACATGCCAAAGACCTCTAAAGTCCGCCATCCACAAAGAGGCATGTCCAAAAGGTTTGGAAAGTCCGCTTAGGCATGTAGAAGGAGAAAAAATCAAAATTTTCACTAAGTATTAATGCCCAACAAAGAGAATTTCGAAAATCTGCTAAGTATGAGGGCCTAAAAGGGTGGAAAATTGATCTTTGGCTAAACATTATAACATTTCCAAAGGATAGAATGTTGAGACAAATGCTAAGAAGCTAAGAAGTCCGCCCTAGAAAAGAGGGACATCCAAGATACTTGTCCAAGATGTTAAGGAAGTCCGCCTAAGCACATGAAGGGATAAAATAAGGATTTTTGCTAAGTGTTGGTGCCTAGTCCAAGAATAAAATTCGAATATTTGCCTAAGTAAAGAGGCTAAGGGGTGAAAAATGAAGACTTTGGCCAAGTATCATGACACTTTCGAGAGGTCAAATGCCAAGCTTGAAAGGGCACGTGCTAGAGAAGATTGGGATTTGGCAAAGAATAAAACGGAATGTGCCTAACTCAAAGGTAGAAAAGAGGTAAAATTTGCCTAAGTATGGGGAAAATGCGAAGAAATTGTCAACTTTGGCCGAAGAAAAATGCACAAGGCAAGGAGAAAGGAAGGATCGTCCTTGGCCAGAAGGAGGGAGAATATGTCAGGCATCGAGGAAATTCACCCAACGAAGACATCCGGACAAGGATTTTGCCTAGAAAAAATTCGACTGAGCAAGGAAATATTTGACTTTGGCAGAACAAATTAGGCTCAGTGCAAAGGAAAATCTCGCCTCGGCAAAGCAAAATAAGGATCTAGCAATGAAATTTTCGACGGAATGGCTTAAATTTTGGTTTGGCTAGACGAAATTGAGGATAAAATTGGAAGATACACTCTTAGCCAAGAAAAATGAAAGGAAAATCGAAATAGCCATGGGTCGAAGACGAACGGGTTGGAATAAATTAAAATATTTTAATGTTTTATTTTCAATGCCTTGGACAAAATGAAGTTTGCCAGAGATGTTTTGGAGGAAAATAATTTGTGCCGGCCAGAGATAAAATCCGAAGGGCAAAATTAAATTCACCATGGCTTCAGGAGAGAGAATGGTAAAAATTTAGGAGAAAGAAAATCTGAATTTGTTTATTTTATTTCTTGCAGGTGGATGACGACGCGAGGCGAGTCTTCAAAGAAGAAGCAAAGGCATGGAATGGAGGGAAAAGGATGGCACCAGCATGAGAAAGTCTGACTTTGCCCAAGCACAACATGTCCAAACCCTTACAAAGTCCGACTTTGCTTGGAGAAGGTATGTCCAGACATCCATTAGATCCGCCAAGTACAATGGCAAACATGATGCAAAGTCCGACCTAGACCAAGAAAAGAAATGTCAAAGTGTTGAGAAAGTTCGCCCCAGCCTAAAGAAAAGATGGTGAAACCACTAGCAAATCCGACTTTGCTCAACTGAGAAATGGCACAAGCATGATAAAGTTCGACTTCTCCCTAGACATGTTTGTCCAAAGTGGCCTGAAGTCCGACTTAGGCTAAGAGAGAAAACGTCCAAGCTCATGTGAAGTCCGCCCAAGGAGAGAATGAGAAGAATTCACTAAGTGTTGGACAGAAAACAGGAAGGAGGAAGTGGATAAAATCCTTGTCCAGAGATGGAATTTGTCCTACATAGCACAAGCCAAATTCAAAATTGAAGGAAAATCCACAGGCAAAGTTCGTTCGAGCAAAGAGATGGCCAAAACCTTGGCTAAATGTTGAATGGTCCACATGAAGGTGTTACAAAATAGCCAAAATTTGGCTAAGTCTAGGAAATACTTCACAGAGGAAATTCCAATTTCCTCCATTGTGGCGAAAGCACAAAGGCATTCTTCTCCAAATTCTAGACACTTGAAAGGATATCCAGACACCTACTCCAAGGGGATACTTCCAGACTTCAAAAGATTCCAATACAGGTAAGAAGAAGAAATCAAAGTCTCAAAAGGAATCCAAGATCAAAGCTAGGAAGGAACAAGCACAACGGACGAGTCATCGTAGGGAAAATATTCTAAGGCAAGCAGTGAAGAAAAAAAGCGAAGCAACCAAGGGGATAAACGCTAAGGTGGCGCCTCGTCATCTTCCAACCAATCAAATTGTTCCAAATCAACATATAACAACTTTCTATTTTATTGTTGATTTATATTTAGCAAAAAGGACAAGTGTCCTCAAATGAAATTTTCTCATTGGTCGAAAGTGACAAACCCTAATTAGGGTTTTATTTTGTAATCTCGGCCGTTGATTTGAAATCAATCTTGGCCATTGAATTGTAATTGGGAAGCCTATAAATTGAGCTCGCCCCCTCATTTGTAATGTGTGGAGACAGATTATGTATATTGTCGCATTGAGACTATTTTGAATGATAAAAGCTCTTGAGCATGATTTGCCTTGAATCACTTCTTATTGTTGAATAGTAAGCGAGGTTACATATTGCCTTCCGCCATAGATTAGAGTTAAAGTTAGATTAAATAGAATTTGCTTTGAAAAGTTGTTAAATTGAATGAGAGATTGATCGTATTGATTCGATGGTGAAGTGTAGCTCATACTTTTTCGAATGGATGATTTGCATTCGATTTGTAAAGTTAGCCTGAGCTCTTAAACGTGGAAGCTTAACTTCAACCTCATTCGAGGTGTGAAAATTATTCTCACAAACCCCTTGAAGATTGCACCCACTTTGCGTATGTTGTCCTGCAGGAGGCGAAACAAAGTGTGGTTTATTTCTCTTCACCGAGTCCTTACTGTCTCTTGAGTTCTTAGGCTTAGACTAGACTCCCCTAAACCCTATTCTTTTTGCCATTTTTTTGAGATCCACAATTGAAAGTCCTAATTGAGAACCTTTAAAGATAAATTTCCTAAGTCCCGAACTTGTGAAGTTCTTTCTACGTAAGTCCCCTTGTTTATTACCAGCATTATCACAACGACCATTGAGCTTATCCACACGTCGAGACCCGACTAAAGAAACCTTGGAATCGCTTCTATGGTTTTTCAAGAGAGGATAAAGTGTCTTTGGACATTTTATTCGTAGGTTCGTGGATGATAAAACGCACCAACAGTCCTAAGAGTACAATGGTTACACTCACTTGGGGAGTACACAACAAACTACCAGACCTTGGAATTGAAGTTCAAATCTAACGGGAAAGAGGTTATTCTTTGGGAACTCTCCAAAGGAAGCCCTAAGGAAGTTTCAGCCAAGAGATCGGGAGAAGCAACAGAGATCGCCAAGCATCCAAAATTGAAGTTGCTTGAGGGCAAGCAACATTCACGTGGGGAGGACTGTCATGTCCCCAAAATTCCTTGAATGGATTTTTGGAGGGAAAGCCAACAGTGTTTTTAAACACTCCCATCTGCATTTAATATTTTAAATAAAATAATAATAATATTAAATATAAATTTAAATTATTAAATAAATAATATTTAAATTTATAAATCGTCTTTGGCCGACCTCCTCTAAGGTAGGCACTTGCATTCCTTATATATGTGTTGTTTGTGGTCATTGAGGGATATCATAGATTGAAGGAGAGGACTAGCTCGATCTGCTGAGACATAGCCCTCTACACGATCGGCGTCCTGGTGAGACAATACCCTCACCCTGACGTACAATTTCTCTCTTGCAATTCACCCATCTGCTCATCTGCTAATCCACTTTCGTCATCATTTGCACAGGGCCCATGTAGGACACCATTCAGGGAATCTTACGAGAAGAGTGTGACAACCATACCGTTCGCACAACGCGAGAATAGAGTCTACCATTGTGTGGAAGCAGTGGAGGCATATAGCACCACTAAAAGGGCACGATTAGTTGACCCTGTTCATCACTATCGACATTCTGACGATACTTCCAGACATTGTGGTCTTAGATGGAATCGTGCAAGAGGAAATCGGAATTGAGAGTGACTGGCCAAGTACTACGAATCTGCAATTGACCATCCTTATTATCAAGCAGCTCGATAGCATCCAAGGCGATCAATTTTAGTGAAGGGTGATCACAACGAATATGTGGCTGAGCTCCCGCTCTGGCCACCATCACCGCACAGCACAAACCATTCCACACAGGACTGAGGAGTTCAATATAGCAATATCCTCTGAGACTCTCACATTGTATCTGCCGATTATCCTCAAGGTGCTCTACCAACTGTATTCCAGGCGCGATCATTCACCGATCGGTCCTGAGCAATTTCCGTGAGTTGTTTGTTATCTGAGCACCATTGAATATCAGACCATACTCATTGGTGTGTGTTCACACTAGCAGAGGATGTAATCACAGTTAGTATATGACTGCTCTGTTATCAGTGAATGATTAAATATCAATTTTGTGCTTGTAATCATTCATTGTATGTCACACCCCGTCTTGTTGTTACTAATTTACTTTTACCTTCACGGGTAAATAGGATGGTAAATGCAATCATGATTTTGATATGTTTGTAAAATAAATGGAATACTAAAATAGGTATTAGGGTATTATTGCCTTGGAAGAGTAATTATGTTTACATTTGATGATGAACATGTATTGCTATATGAATATGCTAAAGTTTTATGATGCATATGGATTTATTATGAACATCTAAATGCTAAATTTAGACCAGAAATGAAGATAAGCAGCAATACAAAAAATAATGAACAATAGAACACAGCAAATACCCTTGGAAAACCCTCCTTCTCGAGGGAGAAAAACCCAGCCAAAGATATATCTCTTATATTAGATTGAAAAGAGCAGAAATCTGCTTTACAACTTGGCCCAAACACAAGGCCGATCTAAAGCAATAAAAGATAGCACCTCTCCTAGGTGCAAATAAGGAAATAATATGATATCTCCTTGATCACAATCAGCTTGATGAATATGTCGATCTGTTGCAAAATGTCAATCTCCTCCTAGAAGTGCGAATTTGTCTCTTGAATGAATGAATGAGAATCGCCTTGTATATATACACATCAAGGCGTCTTTTCATGTAGGGTCGGCCTATTTCACCAAATGAGACGACTATTTATTTTGGGTCGGCCTCAAAAATAAAATAATATATATATAGTAAATTCGACTTGCTTCATTTATTTATTTATTATTTATTATTTTCGATTTTGAGAGAGAAAGAAATCTCCCGCCGCTATAACATCAACACTCCCTCTTAGCTAGGGAGATATCTTTCCAAATATCCATGTCATGGAGTCTCTCAACATGACACCCACAATGGCTACACCCATTTGTGGAAAAGAGTTCATCACGGAGTCTCTCAACATGATATCGTCAACTCAACATGACGTCCACCATGGCTACTCCCATGTGTGGAAAGAAAAATGTGCACAAGTGCCCATCACGAAGTCACTCAACGTGATGTCGTCATGGAGTCTCTCAACATGACATCCACCATGACTACTCCCATGTGTGGAAAAACACAAGTACAAGGGATCATCACAGAGTCTCTCAACGTGACGTTGTCATGGAGTCTCTCAACATGACATCCACCATGGCTACTCCCATGTGTGGAAAGAACCACATCTCCGTCTCTAAGATGGACGAGGGCTTTCACCTCATATTTCTTCGTCTCAGAGAAATATGAATTATAGCAAAGATCACTGATGTTGAGTCTCCCTCTCAACAAGGGCAACATTCTCCACAACTCCAAGCTTGTCTTGAAAATGTGCAAACTTCACTCTAGAGAGGCTTGGTGAGAATATCAGCCGTCTGATCATCAGTGCAAATATACTTGAGTTGAATTGCTTTCCTTAGCACCATATCTCTGATGTAATGATATTTGATCTCCACATGTTTTGTCCTATCATGAAACACTAGATTGACAGAGAGCTTCACACAGCTTTGCTTGTCACAATGAATCACAGTCAGCTCCAATGTTTGTCAAAAAAAACCTACAAGGAACTTTTGAAACCACACTGCTTCTCGAGCTGTTACACATGCTACAATATATTCAGCCTCTGCAGTGCTTAGTAACACAAAAGTCTACTTCCTGCTACACCAAGAAATCATGGCAAACCCCAAACTGAAGCAACATCCAGAGGTGCTCTTCCTATCAATTACACTCCCGGCCCAATCAGAATCAAAATAGCCTTGTAACTTCAGATCTTCACAAGAAGTATATCTCAAGCCATATCCCACTGTGCCTCGCAAGTATCTCAAGATATGCTTTGTTGCAACTAGATGAATTTTCCTTGGCTCACACATGAACTAGCTGAGAGCACTCACCGCATAACAAATGTCTGGTCTAGTATTGACTAGATACATCAATGATCCAATCAACTGTCTGTACATGGTGGGATCTACCAAATCTAAACTAGTTGCAAAGTCACTCAACTTCTTCAAGTTTGTCTCCATAGGTGTAGACATAGACTTGCAATCCATTATCCTAAATCTCTTCAAGATATCTATGGTATATTTTCCTTGACTTAAGATAATCTCATTGGGTCTTTGCCACACTTCCAGTCCCAGAAACTAATGCATAAGACCAAGATCCTTCATTTCAAACTCAAATGCTAACTCTTTCTTGCATTTGACAATGAGATACTTTGCTCTAGTGAGAAATAAATCATCAACATAAAGAACCAATATTAAAGCCTCACCATCAACTACCTTGAAGTAAAGATTGGAATCTGCATCATTCTTGGAGAATCCCAAGCTCATCAAATATTGATCAATCCTTTCATACCAAGCATGAGGTGCCTGCTTAAGGCCGTACAATGCCTTCTTCAATCTGCATACATGAGACTCCTTCCCATGAATCACAAAACCATCTGGTTGATCAATGTACACTTCTTCAATCACACTATTAAGAAATGCAGTCTTTACGTCCATTTGATGTAGCTTTCAGCCTTTAGCAGATGCAATAGCAATAATAGTCCTGATAGATGTATATTGAGCAACAGGAGCAAACGTCTCCTCATAATCTATTCCCTCCTTCTAAGAGAATCTTCTTGCCACAAATCTTGCTTTGTACTTCTCAATGCTACCATCAACTGCATGCTTGATTTTGAAGAGCCACTTGGAAGACACAACTAATTTCCCTTCAGGTCTTGGTACAACATCCCAAACATCATTCTTGATGATAGACTCATATTCTTCTGTCATAGCATCTCTCCATACCTGCTGATTGGATGCCTCCTCAAAACCGGAAGGCTCAGACTCAATGATGTGACTCATCAATGCCACATAGCCTAGAAACTTTTGCGGTCTCTTGCTTTCTCTAAAAGTTCCTCGAGGAGCTGCATACTTTTCTGCCTCTTGCATAGTTTGTCTAGCCCATAGAGGTCTCTTTAGACCTATAGCGATATCTCTTGGCCCATCAATTGGTTCTATGGGATCAACTGGATCAATAGTCTCTTCCGGTTCAGTAGACTCCCTCTGAATCTCAGGAGTATGATCAAGAGAAATGTCCATATCCTGAGGTGTCTCCTGTTCTTCACTGTCTATCTCCATGTAAGACCCTTTGGATCTTTTGAAGGCTACTTTCCTCTTCGAAAGAGACATCCCTGGTAATCTCAATTTGTTTATGCCCTGGAATGTAGATCCTGTAGGCCTTTGAAGACTCACTGTAACCCACAAATATTCCTTTCTTGCCTGATAGTTCTAGCTTAGATCTTCTATCCTTAGGCACATGAATATAAACAGGACAACCAAAAATTCTTAAATGACTAACCTCAGGTTTCACACCTGTGAAGGCCTATTCAAGTGTCATGTTTTCCAATATTTGATGAGGGCTTCGATTCTAAACATACACTGCAGTTCTAGAAGCTTCTGCCCAAAGGAAGGTCTGTAGATCTTGATCATGAATCATAGCTTTGACTGCCTCAACTATGGATCTATTCTTTCTTTCTGCAACTCCATTTTGTTGAGGGTTGTATGGAACACAGAACTCCCTCTTGATCCCTGCCTCAATGTAGAAATTACGGAAACCTCCAGAAGTGTATTCTCCTCCATTGTCAGATCTTAGAACCTTAATCCTTTTCCCGAACATGTTTTCAACTTGAGCCTTGAATTCTTTGTATCTATCAAGTACTTCTTCAGACTCCTTAGACTTCAAAAAGTAAATCCAAGTCTTTCAAGAATAGTCATCAATGAAAATCACATAATACCAAAATCCACTCAAAGATGCCACAGACATTGGACCACATAAATCAGAATGAACAAGATCTAAAATTCCTTTTGATCTACTATCACTACTATGAAAAGGACCCTTGATATTCTTACCCAATGCACATCCTTTGCAAATGCCATCGTGCTCCTAACTGAGCTTCAGTAGACTAGTAACCATCTTCTCCATAGATGGAAGAGCTCTGAAGTGTAGGTGAGCAAGTCTCCTATGCCATAACTCACTTGAATTGGTGGAGTCATGCAATAATGCCTAAACTGGACGGATAGAAAGTCTTGACAGACACCAATCACACGAGTTGTTTTGATACTGGAGTTCTTAGGCCAAGCAAGAACTTTCCCTTCAGAAAAAGCAACTTGGTACCCTTTGGCTTCCAATGTTGAAATTGAGACAAGATTTCTTTTGATTCTTGGTACGAACAAGACATCACTCAAATGAAGAGGGATGCCAGAATCTAGATGAAGAGAGTGGCCCCAGCACCTTTCACGGAATAACAAGCATCATCTCCGATTATCACTTGCAAGTTGGTTTCTCTTTCTACCAAGTCTGAAAGATGCTCTCGATATCCTGTAATGTGTCTTGAAGCACCACTATCAATCAACCAAGTGTCACTGTCGGTTGGAACATTGCTTGAAAGAGCGGAAATGAATAGAAATCCCCCTGAGTTGTCTCTAGATTCCATTTGAGGTGACACATCATCAACATCTGCAATAGAAGCATGTTGCTTTGGTCTTGTTATGCAATCTCGAGCATAGTGACCATACTTGTCACATATGAAACATTGAATATGAGAGAGATCCTTCTTCTTTGGTTCAGGACCAGAATCCAATTTTTTGTCTCTATTCCTCTTGAAATTGCCTTTTCTCCCTTCTCTTCCTTTCCTTCTGGAAGTTTGAGCAGCAAGGACATGATTTTCTTCATTATGAGAGCTTTGTCCATTCCCTCTTGCTGCCAACCTGGATTCCTCTTGAATGCAATCAGCTCTAAGACGATCAAACTTGGGCAATTTAGATCTTCCACTAATGCTTTGGATAAAGGGCTCCCAAGATTGAGGAAGACCATTCAGTGCCAACATAACTAGGTCTCTATCTTCAACTATATCTCCAATGGCACATAACTAATCTTTCAACTCAGTAATCTTCATGAAGAAGGAGATGACTGAATCTCCTTTAGCCATTTTTATATGATGGAGTTGTTGTCTCAAGGCAAGAGCTCTACTGGTGTTGTTGATCTCATACAAGCCTCGAAGAGTCTCGAACATGACTTTGGTTGTCTTCATCTTGGATATAATTGGCACAAGATGATCCTTCACGGAATCTATCAAGATCTTCCTAGCCTTAGTGCCATTCTTCTTCCATTGAGTTTTCTCAGCCTCATCGGATTGCTCAGGCACATCATTCTCCATGAAGTCTAGAAGATCATTTTCTTCCAGTGCAATAAGAACTCTGAATTTCCAAGAGGTGAAGTTCGATGCACCATCAAGCCTATCTTCAACCTTGAGTCCATTCACCATCTTTGAAGCTTAGATAGACTCCCTTAGATGAGAAGAAGAGGAGAAGACTTTGCTGCTTAAACAAATCTGATCCTGATCTTGCTTAAACCCGCTCTGATACCATGTTAAATTTAGACCAGAAATGAAGATAAGCAACAATACAAAAAATAATGAACAATAGAACACAGCAAATACTCTGGGAAAACCCTCCTCAAGAGAGAAAAACCCAGCCAAAGATATATCTCTTATATTAGATGGAAAAGAGTAGAAATCTGCTTTACAACTTGGCCCAAACACAAGGCCGATCTGAAGCAATAAAAGATAGCACCTCTCCTAGGTGCGAATAAGCAAATAATACAATATCTCCTTGATCACAATCAGCTTGATGAAAATGTCAATCTGCTGCAAAATGTTGATCTCCTTCTAGAAGTGCAAATTCGTCTCTTGAATGAATGAATTACAAAATAAATGAGAATCGCCTTGTATATATACACATCAAGGCATCTTTTCATGTAGGGTCGGCCTCTTTCACCAAATGAGACGACTTTTTATTTAGGGTCGGCCACAAAAATAAAATAATATATATAGTAAATTCGACTTGCTTCATTTATTTATTTATTATTTATTATTTTCGATTTTGAGAGAAAGAAATCTCCCGCTGCTATAACATCAACACTAACTACCATCGCAAATGTGCTAAGTTGGTTGCAAGGATAGGTTCAATCCTCCGGAAGGGAGGGGAAGTATCACTCAGGAGAAGTGATTGGTCGGGTAACCTTTACAAAACCTATCTGAGCTCACACACACACTCACAATAGAATGGTTGAGTCAAGTCATAGTATTGGGAATTGGTAAGTCGTCTTTTAGTATGATGTGTTTGCATTAGTATCTTGATTACTGTTGAGTGCATTCTTGGATGATGTTTATGTATTTGGAGCTTACGGGTTCATTACTATGCTTGATTGAAGAGGTGAACTTACGTTGAATGTATATCTATGTATGCATACGCATGTCAACAATAAACTATATGCATGGAGGAGCACGTACATGAGAGTACATAGGTAGATGTACCTATGCACGATTATGAATGGGTTGTTTATGAGTATGGTGTTATCGTAGGGACAATGCGACATATATGTATATATGTATATATACATCACATGTATATTACTTATCAATAAGATACTAATCATTTATGTGCTTGATTGTAATCGAATGTATATATATAGGATATATAAATATATACATATGTATACATGTGTGCAAGTATAAACAATAACCCATGCGTGAGTACATCATTTGCATAAGGAAATTGAGTGGACTTATACCCCACACACACACACACACACACATATATTCGATATATAAATCGATCAACGGAAATGTAATTATTATGTAATTATTGCATATATACTTGAGTTTGTATATATTATTATCTTGCGAATATAAAATAATATATATAAATACAAATACCTTTGTATTAGATAAGTTATATATATATATATATATATATATATATATATATATATATATAAACATATTGGTTATGTATACATAACTATTATGAGTCAATTATTATAAAGTAAATCGATTATTAGAAATCAATTTGAATAAAGCGATGGAGATATATGAGTTTAACATACTATGCATAAACCTTTATGCAAAGCGCTTAAAAGAATAGCAAAAAGCAACATATAAACTTGTAGAGACTTCACTTAAAGCTGAGAGAGGATATAAACATTTTATAAGGCTGAGTTAAGCCACCAAGGGCAGTGCTTAGAGAAGGTAAACTTGTGCCATCAAGCCATGTATATGGTCTTAGATATAAGGCGCTGAATATACATAACACAAAGCTAATTAATAAAGCATGAAGTGATATCATGAAACTTGTAAAGCGCATGAGTTAAGGAGTGAGGGCGCAACAAGTAGCGTGCTTAGTCAAAGCACAGGCTTGAATGCTAATATCGAGGAGTCGACTCATCTTTTCTCTGTCAATAGAATAGACTATGACCAAGTTGATATAGATTATGTGTTGCCAGCAAATAGAGGACTGTTTCATAGAGATAAACCGCGCCAAAAAAATAGGAGAGATGGCTGATACATAGCGCCAATATATGAAAACTCTGTTTCTGTAGAAGTCTATCTTGGTTGCAAGTCGATTCTCATCTTTTAGGCATGTGCATATTTGAATTGGTCTTGAGCTGCTGTCAAGCCAAGGGAGTCAACCTATAGAGTGCCAAGCTAAGTTTTCACTTAGTCTTCTGCCACCTTTTTGCTGTGTGAGGTGAGTCGATCTGCATGTAGAGTGTTGTCGATTGGCATGCCTTTTCTGTAGGCTACAATGTCTCATTTTTCTATATAAATAGATGTGATAGCTCTCTCATTCGGGAATGCAATATTATTCTACAAAATCAATTCTGCTGCAAATATTCTGAGAGCTGTATTTTGTGAGAGCTTAGAGTTACTTAGTGAGAGCATTGAGTTACTTTGTGAAAGAGGACATAGTGAAGTATTGCTTTGAGTGGAAAAGTGAAGGCTAGCAAGCTATCTTTGGAAGGCTATGCATCAAGTCAGTCAATTGGGTCAAGCGTATTATAGGCATGAGGATCTAGTTTTCTCTTATTTGTCTTTATTTATGAAAGAAAGAGTCTTGAATGTTTTGTTTGGAATTGCTTGAGAATACATGCATTAGGAAATCATAGCATTTGCTTTGGAAAGGAAAAGAAGTTGTTTTATGCTTTTCTATGAAAGTGTTTGTATATACTCCATAATAGGAGTGTTTGTTTATCAATGGTATTATATACCAGGAATGATGAAATATGATTAAAGGAAGTATCTTAATACTCCTATATATCCTATACGGGGATTAGATATTGATGTCCTAAACATAGACAGTTTAGACTACGTGTATAATGTGAATTGTATCAACTTCATGAAGTGACTTGACACTATAGCTTATTATGCTAGAGAACCTTGGGAATGATAGGGTTAGCATTACAAAAGTGAAGGTATGAAAGATATGATGCGATGTTATGCAAACCACATCAATTATCTTTACTTGAATGATCACTTGATCATACTCGAATGAAGCCTTAGGTTAAGATTTACCTACTAGGTTGGGATATGTACTTGACGACTCATTGAAACTTATAGGTTGGGAATAACTTGCTTGCTTGGGTTGATCATTTGGTCTTGATTGGAACATATAGGGTTAGATTAACCTCTATAATCGGAATGGTCATTGGTTGATGACTTTATCCTAGTATTAGGATATATCAAAGTTAAAACTCATCTATGTGGTTGAACAGATCACTTGAGTTATGAGATACTAAATGTTGGAGACATAGGTTGTAATATCCCTTGCAAACTTTGGCCTTAACTTGTTGAATCTAAACTCAAGGAATATGGCCAAGTTCACCAAAATGAGAACAAAGATTTTAGTTACTATGAGTCCTCTAACACGTCTAGGGTTTTTCACCCTAAAGGAAGAGAGATAGACTAAAATGACAATGTTCACACTTAAAATGTCCCGATACCACAATAGTATTCCTTGCAATAATTGTCCTTAGTTTGTTGATTTAGGCCTCAAGGAATATTGTCAAACACTTCTCATACAATCTCTTTACTAGTTATTTCTGTATTTTCAGTTTGCTTGTTTGCTTGAAATGGTTTCAATTGAAGTCAAGAAGCTTGCAAATTAACTCAATAATGTCTAAGCAATGAACTAGATGCAAATGCAATTTCTTTCTAGCTTTTTGGATGCAAACACATGAACTTTACATGAGAAACATACTCCTACAGCCAACTGACATTTTTACAAACAATTTGCATGCAAACTAATATGCTGGTAATGAATGCTATAAAAATGAACATTACATCGAACATATGGCATGCAACTTATAACTCCTTTATTGATATGTCCACTCTAATACAATGCTGATAAAATAGCCAAGACTCTTGGCTTTACAAATGAGATTCAAATACAATGCCAATCTGATTTAAATGATCACCTACAGCAACAATGAATACTATCCTATATGCTATGATAGATGCAAACAATATAGAGGAACCTGATTTATAGTAGCGCCTTATGATGATGGAGAAGTAGCAACAAAAATCGAATGAAATGATCTCCTCTCTAACCCAAATCGAAGTTGAAAGGAAGCCGCCCCTCTTTTAACTGATTGCTGATGAAATAAAATAATTCGCAGCCCCTAGACACCTTCTCAAGAATCCATCATCAATGTGTTGACCCCACAAGTGAAGCACCCAAGCTTGGAAATAAAATCGATGCAACAAATGGCTTCTAGGAACAAAATCATGGCCTCCACTAGACTGAAAAGATGACTGGAAATTTATATCAGAATATACATGTGATGCAAAATCGTCCCTTGAAGGACAAATTGATGTAGTCTCCAATGGCAAGATAATCTTCAAATCAGACCCTCAATCAAACTTCACAAAATTGGCCTTAGGCCACAAATTTTGGCACAATGAAGAGACTAAATTATCTCTCCCAATCGCTGCAACCCTTCGGAGGATATTTCACCACCTCAGTTATGCTAATCAATGGAAGCTTTTGTTTCCAAAGATTAATGGCTGTAAACTGCAGAAACCCTAGACTCCACAATGGACATATCAAAAAAAATATCAATTTCCTGGATAATGAAACAATGGCTGACCATCACCGCTTATACTTTTCCTCACCAAGTCTAGGGCGGCCATCTAGAAGTTTCCACGATATTCTTTTATTTATTTTATATTTTATATTTTACATTTGCACTTTATTATAATATTAAAATATAATTTTAGAATACCTAAAATGCAAACATGATAGCAAACCATCCGGATAACACAATATGTTTTCCAACACATTATGTTTTCTAACATTCAGCATAACATAGGAAGCCTCCATATAACTACCGAATCCAAGAAAAGAAGCCAACCACCATCTGGGTAACTACCATAGAGACCCTCTAAACATGCCCTATTAGCCTACGAGGGCCACTGATAGGCTAATCATGTTGATGTGTGAATATCTAACTAGAAGGGGACATTACAGTCATTGGAGACTAATTGAGTGGGCTAATTGAGTTATGAGACATGTACTTGACGACTCATTGAAACTTATAGGTTGGGAATAACCTACTTGCTTGGGTTGATCATTTGGTCTTGACTGGAACATATAGGGTTAGATTAACCTATATAATCGGACTGGTCATTGGTTGATGACTTTATCCTAGTATTAGGATATATCAAGGTTAAAACTCATCTATGTGGTTGAGCAGATCACTTGAGTTATGAGATACTAAATTTTGGAGACATAGGTGGGATTACCTATTGAGTTAGAGTTGCTACTTGGGTAGTTGCTTTATACTCTTGTTATGAAGTTATAATGTTGGCAAGATTCTACTCTTGAATAATCCTTTTTACTAAGGAGGTTACACTCTTGAATGTAATCATCTATTGATATGATTATTCTTCGATTGAGGTCATTCATCGAAGAGACTACTCTCTTGATGAGAATCACATAATAATGTGAAGTATTGTTGAATGGAGTCAGTTATTTATGAGTATTAATCTATGATTAGATGAAGCTTATGTAACTATACTTTACCTTATAAAGTTATACTTGGGACTAGGTTGTCTTTTGAAGAGAATAGCTTGTTTATCCAAAGTTAACTTGTAGATTGGAAAAGTTCATATGTTATACCTAGGGTTGGAATATCCGTCGAAGGGGGTAACTTATGCTTTATTGGTAGAGATACCATAGTGTTTTGGGAAAAGGGGAATAGGTTATTTCTGAGGTTAGGGATAACCTATGGAAGGAAATTACCTAAGAATAGTATATGAACAGTCATAATCCAAACCGAGCTATAGAAGTGTATGTGAATAGGAAGACTGTCACTCGAAGTACTAGGTGAGAATAATTTGGCCAAAGTAGTGTAAGTAGCCACTGTTTACACTATCAATACACTATGTTCCTTTTATGCATTCTAGTTCAGGATTTTCATACTCATAGGGGAAACAACCGTATGATTAGGTTATGGTTTGTAGGACACAACACTAAGCTCAGATAGGCTATTATTATGAGGTTACCAACCAATCTCTTTGTCGAAGAGTAGGGCCATCTTGTCATATGTGATAGATGTGCGGGGGACCACATTTGAGTCCGTGGTTGGCGGAAAAGTGCTTGAGTGATGCTTCTCCTCATCAGATGGCGGCCGCCGACGTTTGCAAATGTTTGCACCAGCATTGGGAACAGCTGGAGCGTATGCACCAAGGAGCGGGGACATCCAAAATGTATACACCTTTGTGGTGGCATTAGGACCAGTTTGTATATCTATTGCCAGATGAAGTTAAAAAGAGCTATGTATGTATCTTGTACCCATTTATATGGAAGGATGTAATCTTGAATAAACTTGAGTTTATTCAATGTGAAATATACTAAGTTGCCAATTCGCCTCCTGGAGCCTCTGGCTATGATTCAATTCGTACCAAATACGAATTTTGGGTATGATACAATGGAAATTCGACCAAGATTCGAAATTTGGTCTGCGGATTCGAGCTAGATTCGATTCGCCACTACGGATTCAACCAGGATACAGCAAGAGGAATCCACGACGAATCCAGACGTGAAAACGCCCAGGCCGCAAAAAAAGTGCTTTTAAGCATTTTTTAATCATTTATTTCACCACCAATTGACTTCTAAATAATTTAATATTTATTCCAACCTACTTTATGCCTCCAAACACACTAAATAGGTAAAAGCAATCTCATTTAACAATTTGTGAATGAAAAACAAGTTTTTTTGCCTCTATTGCTGAACTTTCTCTCTTGCTTGCACAAGCTTGAATAGACTTGAAGGTTGATCTTTGGTTGTTCAAAGTTGATTGTTGTGCTATTCCTAAGCACTTTCAAGTGTCCGTTCATTGCCAAGAAGATCGTAGAGCAAGATTTTTTCAAAAGAGGTAGGTTTCTTTGAAGATTTTTTTATTTTTTTCTTACATTTTTTTTAACAAATGAACTATCTTGTTTTGTTTTTATTGTTTTGTTGATTGTTCTCATTCTTTTAAGTTTTTTAGTTTCAAATTTCAATACCAAAATTATTTCAATCCGTTGTGCCTTAGGTATTACAATGGCATCTGCTTCTAACTCCTCAAGCCAATCTCGTTTCAAAATGAATGCAACCTCTCCCCTTTGGAAATATGTAGAAATGGTTCAACAATATCCAGGTGGTGGAGTATTTATTTGGATTTGTAGTCATTGCAAAGTTCAATATACGAGCTCATACAATCGAGTGAAAGCCCACTTGTGTAGGATCCTTGATAATGGCATCAAACCTTGTCCAGGACCTCCAAAAGGTGATGGCAAAGGCCTTCCAGATGACGTAGTGTTCAAATATATTGTTGAGCAAGAAAAAGCAGAGCAAAAAGTTGGTAGTCTTAAAACAAGCCATCCTTTGAGGAAAGGATCTCAATCCATGAAACCCCCTACACCACCGGCACCTACTTATCTTCCACCTACATAAAGGCATCCATTTATGAACATCCCTTAAGAGCAAACCGTGCCCTCATCAAATAAAAGATCTAAGGGACCGTTGGAAACTTCATTTCAAAATGAGGCAAAAGAGATTGCTGATCAAGACATAGCAAGATGTGTCTATGCTAATGGATTGGCATTCAACATTGTTCATTCACCATATTGGCAAAAAATGGTGAAATCTATTAATGAGGCTCCAAAGGGGTATAAGGGCCTAGGTTTTGAGAAGGTGTGTTGCACCTTATTCGAGAAAGAGGTGAAACATGTAGTAGACTCTTTGAAGCCCATAAGGGATTCGTGGATCGAAACAAGGGTGACCATCGTTTCTGATGGGTGGAAAGATGCAAAAAATCGCCCATTGATCAATGTTATTGCCGTGTCCCCTAAAGGGGCAATGTTTTTGAGAGCATTGGATTGTGAAGGACAGGTGAAAGATGGTCCATTTATTGCTAACATCCTTTGCCAAGCTATTGAAGAGGTGGGCCATCAAAATGTTGTGCAAGTTGTAACCAACAATGCCAAAAATTGTAGGGCTGTTGGGTTATTGGTTGAGGAGAAGTATCCACACATTTTTTGGACACCTTGTGCTATCCACTCCCTCAATCTAATGCTACAAAAAATTGGATCCAAAATTGAGTGGATCAAACAGATGTATGCTGAGGGCGAAGACATCCAATTTTTGTCACCAACCACCATATGACACAAGGAACATTTAGACAATTCTCAAAATTGGAATTGTTGAAGGTAAGTTAATCCTCAATATTTTTAAATTTTTAATTTTCTTTTAATTTTAAATTTTGATTTTGTAAATTTAAATTACATTTTTATTTTTATTTTTATTTCCAAATAGGTTGTTGAGACCCATTTTGCCTCCAACACAATTGTGTTGAGACAACTTATAAAGGTTCGTGAGGCACTCTGTGCCATGGTAATCAGCCCTAATTGGGCCATATGGAGGCAATCTTAGCAGTGAAAGGGCAAATAGGGTCAAGCAAAGGATCCTAGATGATTGTTGGTGGGATCGTGTTGAGTACCTGGTCAGTTTCACTGAGCCTATATTGAGCATGATCCGTTACACAGACATGGATAGACCTTGTTTGGGAGAAGTATATGATGGTATCAACTCAATGATTGAGAAGATGAAAACCATCATCAGTGCAAAAGAGGAAGATCCTGAAGAAAAGTTCTCCAAAGAGCTACAAGCAATCATGGTTGATAGATGGAACAAAATGACCACTCCATTGCATCTTCTCGCTTTTGCATTGAGTCCCAAATATTATAGTCCTGAGATACTTTTTGCTTCATCAAGAGTTGCTCCATAGAGGGATGTGGAAGTGGCACAAGGGTACAAGGCAGCACTTCGTAGACTCTTCACTGATCGTGACCAACGTGATCGAGTGAGGGCTGAGTTCATGGCTTTTGCATGCTCCGGTAGTGTTGATCAGAATATTGATGCTCTTCGAGACAAATACAAGGTGGATGCTCATAGTTGGTGGTACTTCCATGGGCAAGAATACATGCACCTCCAACCTATTGCAATAAAAATCTTATCCCAAGTAAGTTTTATATTTTGTAATTTTAATTTTAATTTATAATTTTATATTAATTAATAATTTTGTTTATTTAAATTTTGTAACTCTTAACTATTTAATTTGGTCTTAATAGGTTGCTAGTTCATCTTCTTCTGAGAGGAATTGGAGCACATACTCCATCCACTCAATAAAACGCAATAGGCTTCATTCAAAAAAGGCAGAGGACTTGGTGTATGTGCATTCAAACTTGCGCCTCCTTACACATAAGCAAAGTTACTACAAAGAAGGAGACACAAGGAGGTGGGATATTGAGCCAGAGCAGCTTGACTTGGATGCTTCCACAAGTCACTTAGTTGCACTTGATATTGATGATGAGTATGAGCTTGAAGCAGCTACTAAGCATGAGAGTGGTAGTGTCAATGCTACTGCTAGTGGCAGTGCTTGTGCGAGTGCCACTAATGCTATTTGTGGTTCTACACAAAATGTAGCATCTAATGATAATAGTTTGTTTGATGACCCATATGATTCAAATTGATCAATGATCAATAATGGCTGATTGTAAACGTTTGACATTTTATGTTTGAACTTTAATTTATAATTTTATATCATGGCATTCAAGTAATCACTAATATTTTAATATTTAACTTAGTGACTATGAAAGTGGTGATGTATTTTTGCTATGTTATTAGACTATTAATATGGTGGTGTATTCTGAACTTAATTACTACTGCAAATATGTATATATTTCTGATTTTTATATGTTTTTTGTATTGCCGTACCCAAGCCGTAACAACCCCAAAAAAAAATTTGACCGAATCTCGTATCGGATTCACATACCTGTACCCGAATCCAAAAAACGAATTGGTAACATAGGAAATATATGTTATGGAAAGATTTGTAAAATTACAATAGAATGCAATGGAAGTTTGGAAATAGTGTTATTTCAAATGTGCATGTAATTTACATTACGGAAAGAAAAAAAATTATTGCTATGTTATGGCATCATAACCATTTACTTCAAGTGAAAACGTGGAAAATTTTACTGAGTAGAACACCGAGGTTGTTACACTGTAATAAACAGTTTCTAGTTTGCATCAATTTCCAGAACTTTGTGTTAATGGTGTCTTAGTCTGCAGATTTTCCAATGAACTTAAGTGTAGTGTATGTTGTTGGATTGTTACATTTTAAATCTGTTTACCTGTGATCAATTTTGGGCTAAGTTACCGGTTCAGTTTTGGGTTTGGGTTCAGGTTCGAAACCCAATTCGCCGGTTTGGGAAAAAAAAAAATTGGAGTTGGGTTCATTTTGGGTTTGGTAATACAAAAACATACAAAAATCAGAAATATATACATATTTGCAGCAGTAATTAAGTTCAGAATACACCACCATATTAATAGTCAAATAAAAAAGCAAAAATACACCACCACTTTATACTCAAATGTCATGATATACAATTATAAATTAAAGTTCAAACTTCAAACATAAAAATGTCAAGTGTTTACAATCAGCCATTAATGATTATTGATCATTGATCAATCTGAATCATATGGGTCATCAAAAAAAGTAGCATCATTAGCAACATTAGATGCTACATTTTGTGGAGAACCGCAAAGAGCATTAGTGGCACTCGCACAAGCACTACCACTAGCACTAACACTACCACTCTCATGCTCAGTAGTTGCTTCAGGCTGATAGTCATCATCAATATCAAGTGCAGCTAAGTGACTTGTGGAAGCATCCAAGTCAAGCTGATCTAGCTCAATATCCCACCTCTATGTCTCCTTCTTTGTAGGAACTATGCTTGTGTGTAAGGAGGCACAAGTTTGAATGCACATACACCAAGTCCTCTGCCTTTTTTGAATGTAGCCTATTGCGCTTTATTGAGTGGATGGAGTATGCGCTCCAATTCCTCTCAGAAGAGGATGAACTAGCAACCTATTAAGACCAAATTAAATAGTTAAGAGTTACAAAATTTAACTAAACAAAGTTATTAATATATAAATTAAAATTAAAATTACAAAATATAAAACTTGGGATAAAAAATTTATTGCAATAGGTTGGAGGTGCATGTATTCTTGCCCATGGAAGTACCACCAACTATGAACATCCACCCTGAACTTGTCTCGAAGAGCATCAAGATTCTGATCAACACTACCGGAGCATGCAAAAGCCATGAACTCAGCCCTCACTCGATCAAGTTGGTCACGATCAGTGAAGAGTCTACGAAGTGCTGCCTTGTACCCTTGTGCCACTTCCACATCCCTCTATGGAGCAACTCTTGATGAACAAAAAGTATCTCAGGACTATAATATTTGGGACTCAATGCAAAAGCGAGAAGATGCAATGGAGTGGTCATTTTGTTCCATCTATCAACCATGATTGCCTATAGCTCTTTGAAGAACTTTTCTTCAGGATCTTCCTCTTTTGCACTGATGATGGTTTTCATCTTCTCAATCATTGAGTTGATACCATCATATACTTCTCCCAAACAAGGTCTATCCATGTCTGTGTAACGGATCATGCTCAATATAGGCTCAGTGAAACTGACCAGGTACTCAACACGATCCCACCAACAATCATCTAGGATCCTTTGCTTGACCCTATTTGCCCTTTCACTGCTAAGTTGCCTCCATATGGCCCAATTAGGGCTGATTACCATGGCACAGAGTGCCTCACGAACCTTTATAAGTTGTCTCAACACAATTGTGTTGGAGGAAAAATGGGTCTCAACAACCTATTTGGAAATCAAAATAAAAATAAAAATGTAATTTAAATTTACAAAATCAAAATTTAAAATTAAAAGAAAATTAAAAATTTAAAAATATTGAGAATTAACTTACCTTCAACAATTCCAATTTTGAGAATTGTCTAAATGTTCCTTGTGTCATATGGTGGTTGGTGACAAAAAATTGGATGTCTTCGCCCTCAGCATACATCTGTTTGATCCACTCAATTTTGGATCCAATTTTTTGTAGCATTAGATTGAGGGAGTGGATAGCACAAGGTGTCCAAAAAATGTGTGGATACTTCTCCTCAACCAATAACCCAACAGCCCTACAATTTTTGGCATTGTTGGTTACAACTTGCACAACATTTTGATGGCCCACCTCTTCAATAGCTTGGCAAAGGATGTTAGCAATAAATGGACCATCTTTCACCTGTCCTTCACAATCCAATGCTCTCAAAAACATTGCCCCTTTAGGGGACACGGCAATAACATTGATCAATGGGCGATTTTTTGCATCTTTCCACCCATCAGAAACGATGGTCACCCTTGTTTCGATCCACGAATCCCTTATGGGCTTCAAAGAGTCTACTACATGTTTCACCTCTTTTTCCAATAAGGTGCAACACACCTTCTCAAAACCTAGGCCCTTATACCCCTTTGGAGCCTCATTAATAGATTTCACCATTTTTTGCCAATATAGTGAACGAACAATGTTGAATGCCAATCCATTAGCATAGACACATCTTGCTATGTCTTGATCAGCAATCTCTTTTGCCTCATTTTGAAATGAAGCTTCCAACGGTCCCTTAGATCTTTTATTTGATGAGGGCACGGTTTGCTCTTGAGGGATGTTCATAAATGGATGCCTTTATGTAGGTGGAAGATAAGAAGGTGGTGTAGGGGGTTTCATGGATCGAGATCCTTTCTTCAAAGGATGGCTTGTTTTACCACTGGTTACTTTTTGGTCTGCCTTTTCTTGCTCAGCAATATATTTCAACACTATATCATCTGGAATGCCACTGTTATCTTCACCTGGACATGGTTTGATGCCTAGTTCAGGGATCCTGCACAAGTGCCCTTTCACTCGACTATATGAGCTCGAATATTGAACATGGCAATGACTACAAATCCAAACATATTCTCCACCACCTAGAAGTTGTTGAACCATTTCTACATATTTTGAAAGGGGAGAGTTTGGGTTTGTTTTGAAACGAGATTGGATTGAGCCTAAGGAGGTACCAGTTGCCATTGTAATACGGAATAGTGAATACCTAAGGCACAACATATTGAAATTTTGGTATTGATTCATTGAATTTGAAACTAAAAGACTTTATTAATTTCAAAAAAATGAAAAATTGAACATGTGTTATAGACATTTAGAGGAATGAAAAGTAAAACAAAACAAAAACTAAAAAATAAAACAAAAGAGTTGAAGTTCATTTGTTAAAAAAAATGTAAAAAAAATAATCAAAAAACCTACCTCTTTTGAAGAAATCTTGCTCTATGATCTTCTTAGCAACGAATAGACACTTGCAAGTGCTTAGGAATAGCACAACAATCAACTTTGAACAATCTACGATCAGCCTTCAAGTCTATTTCAGCTTGTGCAAGCAAAAGAGAAAGTTCAGCAATGGAGGCAAAAAATCTTTTTTTTCTCATTCACAAATTGGTAAATGAGTATCACTTTACCTATTTCATGTTTTAGAGGCAAGTATTAGGGTTAGAAGGAATAAAAAACTCTTTAAAAGTCAAAAAAGAGTTAAAAAAATATTTTAAAAATGCAAAATCGCGTGAAAAAGTGCACCTGGGCACGAAATTTTGCCCGGGTTCAAACCGGGTTTGAAATGTCCAGACCCATAGTCAGGGGTCCGAACCTTGGCCGAACCCACAGAGGGATTTTCGAACCCTCAGCAAATTTGGGCAGACCGGACTCAAATCGAACCCGAACTGGACCCAGAGCCTGTAGGGGCGAACCCGGTAACTTAGATTTTGGGCAATGCATTTAAGACACTTGATTATTTAATTGTATATTTGGAGGTGTTTGTCTTTCCTTTCTAAGCAATCATCTTACACACAGCAAGAGTGTATCCTTCAATCCCATTCAACCCACGCAACCTAAGATTTTCCAGCCCGTGACTCTTGCAAAAACTTCCTCATATGTCTGCCCTCATTGAAACCCACTGTTGGTCATTCTTCATGCTATTTTGCATGACTGCTGCCCATGAAAATGCTCACAATTTTCTGCACGACCCATGACACTTTATGGATCATACACATGCACAAGGGACTTCATCTTTGGTGCAACGGATTAAAAATGGCTGAGATCCTTTGATGGCAGTGTGGTGCTTCCTTGGCATCTTGCAGCAAATATGACAGTCATAATCAACTTGACTCAAACTCAAGCCATCACTCTTTAATACCATACTAGCATACATATATTAAATATTAATATACATAAAATATGCCAAGAGTTATCATTCTCTAATTTTCTTTTTTGATTGATTTATCTTTGTGATCAAATCTTTGATTTCTCTTTGAGATCAAAAATATTATTTATTTATTTATTTGTTCTTTTAGTTTATGCAAATATTTGAATATTTTTTATTATTTATTTATTGATTTGTTCTTTTTGTTTCATCAAATCTCTTTGATTTGATTTTTGTGTTTCATCAAATCTCTTTTATTTGATTTTTTTGTTTCATCAAATACAAAGCAAACGCACAAGAGCACAGTATTATATTATAAAATACTAGAAATTGGAATCTGTTACAAAGAGGTCCATCTCCTTATTAGAGTTTGAGAGATGTAACCGACAATAAATAATTGTGACACTCATCCAAGGTTCCAAATACTAATAACAACTAAAATTATTACACACCACTAAGTTACTTTGGTGACTTTATTACAAAAGCTAAGCCTTGTATTGTAACAGGTTAAGCCAAAACTAGGGTTGTAAAATTGGTGCAGCCTTTCAATCAATTAAAGAAAGGATTAGTACCCATTTTAGGAATTGAATCGATATATCAGCCAATATGAATTTCACTGCCAACCCAAAACCCAATTGAGGTTACAATTTAATAACTACGTTTGTGGAATTCGTACAGGCTTTTAGTCTCTTGAAGGACCCCAAGTTATACCCATTTCAGAAGTTGAATCAATTTATTAATTTTTAACCAAAGAGAGTTTTACCAACAAACTAAAACCGTGGTTGAGATTAGGGTTTAAAAACAACAAAGGTTGTAAAATTGATGCAGGCTTTTAGTCTCTTGAAAGAAACCGACTGATACCCATTTCTGAAGTTGAATCACTATCTTAGTCAATAAGAATTTCACCACGAACTCAACCCCCTGATTGACGTCAGGGTTCAACAACAATTAGAGTTGTAGAATTGGTGAAGGCAGACAATTAGAATCTTGAAAGACACCAATTTATACCCATTCTAGAAATTGAATCAAATATATTCGCCAATGCATATTTCAGAGCCAATCCAAAAACCTTATTAGGGTTAAGATTTTAACCATTATTTGAAAGTTGTATAATTGGTAGACTTTTAGTTTCTCGTGAGAAGAACTATATATACCTTAGTTATTAAATCAAATACATTGTTTTAAACAGTTGGGTGATGAAAATGTACCTGTAGGGCGAGCTTGATTCGGACTCCTAAATCCCAGAGTCTCTGGATCACCGACTTCAACCGAAAATGTTCTCTTTAGAGTCCATGGGATGACATTTTGTTGTATGTTTTTTAATTGAGAGGCATTCTTCCATGGCAGAAGTCTTGTTAGGGACCTGCATTTCCACATCTTTCACGTTCTCTCTGTGTAGGATTTTGTCTGTCTCAGTTCGACTACTTTTATTAAAATATTGTAAGCAGGCAATATATAGTGTACTAAAGAATAGAGACTGATATAATTCTCTAGACCGTTCGGAGATATCTTGTTTGGAAAGGTTTAAAAAAACCTGTAAATTTATATGTGAGTTTAAAATCGAGTGAGTGTGATTCCGCTCAGAATGATTTTGATTTTAAGGGGAGGATCGAGGCAATAATTTCAATAGCATGGAAGGGTTCTGTAATTCAGGGTAGTAATGATTTTTTTTGGACTGTATTAAATAATTTCAGAGTTATTTTCCAAAAATAATTACAGTTTAATTCAGAAAAAAGTCATTATACTCTGTTATTAACTGGAAATATTGTATTACGGTGGGGTTTAAGGCTGTGAAGGATTTAAATTTTCTTGTCTAGATTAATTTATATCTATTATTATAATCTATTATTGACTCTAGAAATATTGTATTTCTTAGGAGAGTGTTTAAGGTTCTTAGGAGAGTGTTTAAGGTTGTAAAGGAAATTAAATTTTCTTTACTGGATTAATTCATATTGTAATGCGGAATATAAATATTCAAAGAACACAACAATTCAAATACAAATATGAATTGAATAAGTTTTGAGAATAGTAGATAATAAATTAGTTATTGTTTTGGATTTATAATTTTTTTTTACTCTATGCAAGGACAATTCTAGTAATCTAAGACTAATTTGCAACCACAAACGTGTCTTATACTTGTGAACTTGTATGGTGTAGTATGCTATATTTTGTTCTTCACTTTACCTAATCAACCTTAATTTTATCTTTTGATATTTGATGGACTAGCAGTATTTATAAATACATTTGTGGAATTGTCAATATGTCACAAGGGGACATGTTCTCCTAAGTCAACCATTAGAAATGTGTATGAATAATTGAAAACAACAATTTTTAGTTATGCTCTTGTTCATGGCATTTGAGGATTAAACT
>VDFB02135744.1:0-20488 GCA_007258455.2 Sequoia sempervirens | reverse complement strand
GTAATCCGTTTCCTGCTATTCTGTCACTATCGCCTACGTGGAGGCACTGTTGTAAGAATACTTTGGGAATCACTCTTTGTAGATCGTGACCATTGCCTGGCTGGGAATTCCGAAATAGGTGACTATTCAGGCTTTCGCAGTGCTGTATTGTCTTCTCACTGTCGCATCAAGACCCCACTTGCTAAGTTGACTTCACTACTGAATGTTTCATATACTTGTTGCAACAGGATAAAATCTGTAAGCTTCGTGGGTCGAAGATCTGGGCTTGTATGTCATAGCCGAGTTTAGTAGTATCATCTCTAGATTTATTTGTGTTGATGTGTACAATTGTGAATCAGTGATCTATGTAGCTATTCTGAATTCTGTGAATTCACATTTTGGAAGGATCGAATTACTGGTGTTAGCTGTGATAAACAAGAAATAAATTTTGGTTCTAACTGGTCTGGGTATTCTTGCATAATCTGTGTAAGGAAATACATCTTTGCTTTTATTTGTGACCTAGCATCTTACAGTGGTATCAGAGTAGTGATTCTGCCAGCCTGTGGACAATCAGAGATTTATGCAATTGAGTCAAAGAGATTTGAGGGCTATAGAGAGAGAGAGAGAAAGAGGACATAGGCAACTACCCAAAGTAGTCAGGGAAATAGGAGGTAGAGGTAAGAAGAAGAGGAGGAGCAGAATAACGAAATCAAATCCTTCATAGAGAAGCAGGATCAAGTGAATCAGACGCTATTGCAAATGATGCAAACCCTCATTGCTGCAATAACCAACAATAAGTCAGGGCCTAACAATGCTGATGAGGGTGCCTAACAATGCTGATGAGGGTAACTCTGAGAGATCCAGAGGAGGGAATAATAGTAGAGCTTCAAGAGGATCCACTTTCAGACCCTCCCAGCCAGTCTATTTGCCTAGAGTAGAGACACCACATGAAGGGGAAGATCAGGACCAGCTTAGCCTTAGCAGTGTGGTACAAGATTACAAGAAGTTGGATGTCGACGCTCAAGTAGCA
This sequence comes from Sequoia sempervirens, assembly GCA_007258455.2. Lineage (NCBI taxonomy): Eukaryota > Viridiplantae > Streptophyta > Pinopsida > Cupressales > Cupressaceae > Sequoia > Sequoia sempervirens. Next base: position 19,479 of record VDFB02135744.1, on the reverse strand, counting down.
ATCCCTTTTACTAAATTCCTCAATGCTAGGAGAGGATTTGGAAGTGATGGGAGACCACGTCTGCAACGAGGGAATAGAGACCTTCAATACAAAGTCAACAAGCTCACACTCCCTATATTCGACAAGTCAACAAGCTCACACTCCCTATATTCGACGACTTAGAGAAGGTTATTGCATGTGCATGGGTGCAAAAGTTGAATACATATTTCTCCCTTAGCCCTATGATTGAAGATGAAGCTATCAAATTCGCCATTTTACACTTGGAGGGGATAGCTCATGATTGGTGGCACCATGGTATTGTGACTCAGGGGTTTGATCTTGTGACTACATATGCAAATTTCACACAAAAGCTCATGGAGAGGTTTGATAGAAAAGATCTGGAGGTGTACTTCCAAGATTTGACAAGGGTTAAGTAGTGTGGTATAGTAGATGATTATGCTTCAAAATTCCAACAGCTAGCTGTTATGGTTCCCAAAGTTTTTGACAAGCGACTCATGTTCCTCTTCATTGAAGGGCTATCAGAATCTTATCGTGGCTTGGTAAGAGCTTTAGAGTCGACATCATTCGAAGAAGCCATTCGGAGGGCCTTGAACCTTGAGGACTCCACCACAAAGAGTAAGCCTATGATCAAGAATGCGTCATTAGGACAGCCAAAGAAGGCACACCACGAGGTTACTCCTCAACCGACGAACCCCCCACCCCGATCTCACAAGATGGACTTATCGAGGAACGAGCTACGAAGGAGAGGATTATGCTACACTTGTAGAGAACGTTGGACAAAGGGGCACAAGTGTATGGGTAAAGGATACGTCTACTACATTGAGGTAGCCCTTGATGAAGAAGAATGTGAACTCGATGGTGCTACCAAGGAGGATGAGTTTGGGGTGACATTGGAGGAAGGATTTTTTGGGGGCACTCTTGCAATGCTTTCTAAAGCACCTCGGTATCACTCCCTCTGCATTAGAGGGGAATTATACAGATAGAGGGTAACAATATTAATTGATAGTGGAGCCACCCATAATTTCATCAATGAAGGGCTAGTAGCTAAGTTGAGCTTGAGGGCGGAAGATTTCGAAGGATTTGATGTGACAGTCGCAAATGGGTACACCATTCCATGCAATCACCGGATTCGACAAATGGAGTTGACCATAGGAGGGCACAAGATGCGAGATGATTTCTACATAGTTGGCATCGGAGAGACGGATGTGGTCTTGGGAGTGCAATGGTTGCACTCGCTTGGAGAGTACACCACAAACTATCAAACTCTGGAATTGAAGATTAAAGCAGATGGAAAGGTCATTCTTTGAGGATTCTCCAAGGCGGGTCCCAAGCATGCTTCAAACAAGGCATTGGAGAAGACGAGGACAGGGACGAAGCCTTCCAAGGATCCGGATCTAAAGTTGCTTGAGGGCAAGCAACATCCGAGCAGGGTGGACTGTCATGTCCTTGTTTCTTGACGAGGTCCTATCTTCAAACTCGACGGCAAAGAGTGTTTTTCAACACTTTGAATTTAAAATAATATTAAATAATAATAAATAATAAATTTAAATTATTTTTAAATAACATTTAAATTTATATGTTTGGCTGACACCCTTGTGCTGGCGCCAACTATTGAATTTAATTTCTGTGAGGCCGACCTTTGTTGGCGTTGAGTATTTATGCTAGATCGATCTCCTGGTTGAAGCATGGAATAAAGACAAAGAGTTCTGACCGCATAGCGAGTCTGACCCGGTAGGACATAGTCTTTGCTTGGGAATTCTTTGCCCTTCTTCTCTCATTCCCATCATTCCAGACACTTCCGTTGATTATTCCTAATTGCAGCTGCTATTACAGGTGGACAAATCTAGTTTGTTTCCAAAAGCGTTCCGGGCCTTCAATACCTCCGCACTAAGAGCCGTCATTTGCTAGATCGTGATCTTAACCTTTCACGGGCTGCTCATCCGCACCACCACTCGTGAGACCAAGTCCTGAGTGTGTCTTCATATCGCACAACCTTCTCATTCAAGATAAGAGGCGGAATATCTGAGGCTCTACGGCTCACGCTTGACACCCTCTAGCAAGGGCACTAAGCTAAGTAATGATCTTCCACGATTTCTGTTGGCGTCCATATGATTTGAGCGTCGGTAATCCGTTTCCTGCTATTTTGTCACTATCGCCTATGTGGAGGTACTGTCACAAGAATACTCTGGGAATCACTCTTTGCATATCGTGACCATTGCCAGGCAGGGAACTCCGAAATAGGCGACTATTCAGGCTTTCACAGTGTTGCTATTGTCTTCTCACTGTCGCGTCAAGACCCCACTTGCTGAGCCGACGTCACTATTGAATGTTTCATATACTGGTCGCGACAGGATAAAATTTATAAGCTTCGTGGGCCGAAGATCTGGGCTTGTATGTCATCTCTAGATTTATTTGTGTTGATGTGTACAATTGTGAATGAGTGATCTATGTAGCTATTTTGAATTCTGTGAATTCACATTTTGGAAGAATCAGATTACTGGTGTTGGCTGTGATAAACGAGAAATAAATTTTGGTTCTAACTGGTCTAGGTATTCTTGCATAATCTGTGTAAGGAAATACATCTTTGCTTTTATTTGTGACCTAGCATCTTACATTTGAATCCAAAATTACATCATTAAAGAGATATTTATTGGAAAGGTGAAAACCCTAACCCTAACTTGTAATTTGTGATCAATAGGCGAATTCTAGGGAAAATTAGGATTGGGGATGTTAATGTTATAGCAGCTTCGGTTGATCCTTCCAGCTCACTTCTTTCGAGAAAGTCTTAAATTGAATTTATAGCCGTTGGCTATTCAATTTACTTTATTGTTTTGTACCTTGGGCCGACATAAAAGAAATTGATGTTTATCTTTTATTAGAAGATATCTAATATTCATAAGGTGGCCGACCTCTTGTGAAGAGGTGTGAACATTTATCAAGGCCAACTAGGCCGACTTCAATTAGATAGGCAATCTCTTATAAGGCCGACCTATCTTATATTGTTCATGATTATGTTAAGGCCGACATCATTGAATTGTAATTGTCATTTTTACTTTGGCCGATCTTATGATAAGAAGAGATGCGACCTTTCTAAGATATATATAAATACTTCTGTTTCGTCCATTGAAAAAACACACATCAGCTAAGTTCGGTTATTCTTATCTGAGCGAATACATCAAGGGCGAATAGATCTGCAAAGTGTGAACTTATCTGAGCGAATACATCAAGGGCGAATAGATCTGCAAAGTGTGAACTTATCTAAGTGAATACATCAAGGGCGAATAGATCTTCAAGAGTGAACTTATCTGAGCGAATACATCAGATCAATCAAGTGCGAACCTTTCCAATATTCAGGAGCGAATACATCGTTTGGTGATATCAAATGTGAATATAAGGTACAGATTGATGTTATACTCTTCAGCTTTGCAATATACTCAAGTGTGAATATATTATGCAAAGTGCGAGTTCAGAATACAAAGGCAAACATTCACAGTGTTGATCTATCTCAGTTTGAAGATCATCCAGTGCCAGATCTGTCATTTGCCAGGTGTGATTTATCACGTCATTATCTGTCACTCCATATTGCTAGGTGCAGTATATCGGTCTTGAGTTAGACCTTATTGTAAATTGTAAAATTGACACTGTTGCATCAAATACAAGAGAGATCTTTGTTGCTGGGTTTTTCTCCCTCAAGAGGAGGGTTTTCCCAGGGTATATGCTGTGTTATTTGTTTGATTTCAAATTAATTTTCTGTGCATTTACATCTGATCATAAAATTCAACATGGTATCAGAGCGGGTCTATGGAAAGATCCGATCAGATCTTGAAAAGCAATTCGAAGTCAGATCTAGCGCATGCTCTCTTCATGAGTTTACTTGAGTCATATTGTTAGCAATCTGAGATCAGAGAGTTATATGATGCGGTGATCTCACCTTCCGGGATCTGTTATCTAAAAGCACATGATTATGGAAGGTTCTGAGGTAGTCATGTATTCTGAGAGAATTCTAAGATATCATTATCTGGAATGGACTTCAATGGTCTTCACAACCTTGCAGTCAAGAGCTCAACTATGTCAGATTGTGCTGCCAAGGGTAGATGTTTGAAATCAAATGGCTGCAATCAAATAGAGATAAGTATTTGGTTCCTTTCTTTGTTTATATTCCTTTATGTGAATTTCAGTTGTGCAGATCTGATAAAGTCTTTCGAGTGATGATCCTATCTATCTCTAACACTTTGGGTATTGCTAGTAAGCATGTTGCATAACCTAGTGGATTGCAGTTGGAAACAGAGTGCATTGTAAATTTGAGCAGTCATGGGCCTTGTTCAAATTTAATCTTGTCATGAGTCTGTGTTTGAGTCATGAAGGCTGTGGATTGATCTGAGCATAAGATCAGCATGCTGTGTTCAATAATTGCTTTCATCAGAATGATTAAAGAAGATAAGTATTCTGTGTTTTATTGAAATCACCTTTCTAGTTTGAAAATCAGTCACTTCATTTAGTTGGATCTTAGTAAAGAGAGTTAGTGATTTCTCTTGAGTTGTGATCTCTAGCATAAAGATCCTTTGAAGATTTCAAATTATTTATTGTGAGTTGTTTCATGCTAATCATGTAGATCTCTGAGTGTGACTTTGAGATGAAAAAGAGAATTGCATTTTCGATTGTGATAGGTTGATCACATCGATATCATTCTCAAATGCATGAACTGTGTTAGAGCCTTGAACTCTTGGAGAGAGTTGGTTCTACATACTAACCACTTAATACATTCAAGAAATCTGTAGTTGTGCAGATTATTCCTTTGTTGTGCTAAGTTTGGCACTCTCGAGAGGAGTAAAAGATGAACGAAAGAGTCATACCAGAAATTATATAAAGATAAGTTTCTTTATCCCTCTAGTTTGATCTTTTGACCTATTCATGTTCTAAATTTGTGCATAAATTCTTATGTATTCATGTTATAACCTATGATTATAAACTTTGTATGATTCCAGTCTTGTTATTTCTTTGAGTAATTACAAATTGTTAAAGTAATCTCTCTCTAAAATGCTTACAGGAGCAAGAAGGTGATGAGAAATTGCTTAATGATGAAAAGCTTGAGGCATCTTGTGAGGAAGGCATGCCAACCAAAGAAATAATCAAGCAGCCTTGGGACTGAGCTGGTGGCCAGAGGGAGCTCACTTCCAGAAGTCTTCTTTGTAATCTTTGAAGCAAGGATCAAGAGGGAGTCTTGTAAATCACTGAGAAGAAGGGAAGATTGTTGGATTAAAAGGCTAGGTGCTAAACCCTTAGAGGATCCCTTCAGTTGCTGAAGATCATAATTGCTCAAGATTGCCTTCTAGATTTGTCATTGGTAGCTCCGCAAACCTATTCAGAATAGTGAGATCTGAGATGAGGTCGAGGAGGACTATTCTGAACTCTCTTCAGTACCAAGGTGTGCATTGGAAAACATTTATCTAAGTCAAAGTGTTGCAGGCGATCTTGAACGAAGAGGTCAAAAGGTTGATACAAGTGCCTGAAGATTTAGAGGGAGCCTGCTAAGCCTGAAAGAAGATGGTAATCTTGATGCAGCTAAACATATCCTGAGATACTCTGCGGCATAGTTGGATATGGGGTTGAAGCTGCTACTCAGATGCAGCATTTGGAGTTACTTTGGCTCTCACTGATTCGATTGGGTAGGCTTTCAGTCATTGCATCGTATTACACCGGGCCTTCGCTCACTTTGGGTTCCATGATCTCCCGGCAAAATATGGTGCCTTCCTCAGAAAGCATCGAGTACGTTAGTAGGTCGAAAGGAGATATTGCAGCTTGTGTGGCAACTCAAGAATTAGTGTGGCTTCGAAAGCTCCTTGCAAGATTGTTTGGGCAATCAATGGAGCCTACTATCATTCATTGTGATAACTAGAGTTGTGTGAAGCTTTTTGTCAATCCTGTGTTTCATGATAGAACTAAGCATGTTGAGATCAAGTACCACTATATCGTAGGATATGGTACTACTAAAGGCCGCATACTTGAGGTACATTAGCATCGGGATGAGCGACGGCATGACCTACCCAAGCCTCGCCAGTAAAGTTCGTGCTTTCGAGACAAGCTTGGTATGGTGGAGAATCCAGCCTTGACTGAGTATGAGTCTCAGTATCAGTGAGCCTTGCTTAATGAGTTCTTCTCTGTGAGAGAAGTTCGAGGTGAAATCCCTTGTTAATGCATCTTCTTCTGTGACGGAAGAACTTGAGGTGAAAGCCCTCATTTCCACCCTCTGAGAGAGTCATGGTGGATGTCATGTGTGCGACTCCATGACATATGTTGTACTCGTGTTTCACCCTCTGGGAGAGCCATGGTGAAAGTCACATTGAGGTGACAACATCACGCAAGTGATGAACACTTGTACTTACTATTGCACCTTCTTCTGAGACGGAAGAACTTGAGGTGAAAGCCCTCATTTCCACCCTCTGAGCTGAGTCATGGTGGATGTCATGTGTGTGACTCCATGACAACATCACGTGAGAGAGTCCGTGATGATCTTCTTGTACTTGTGTTTCACCCTCTGGGAGAGCCATGGTGAAAGTCACATTGAGGTGACACCATCACGCAAGTGATGAACACTAGTACTTAACCATGTGATGGTTGATATCACATTGAGGTGATATATATCTCTCTTTATATTTGATTGCAGGCAATGGTGGTAGATGATTTGTCTTCAGCTGGAAGTTCTCTCCCTAGCTGAGAGGGAGTGTTAATGTTATAGCAACTTCGGTTGATCCTTCCAGCTCACTTCTTTCGAGAAAGTCTTAAATTGAATTTATAGCCGTTGGCTATTCAATTTACTTTATTGTTTTGTACCTTGGGCCGACATAAAAGAAATTGATGTTTATCTTTTATTAGAAGATATCTAATATTCATAAGGTGGCCGACCTCTTGTGAAGAGGTGTGAACATTTATCAAGGCCAACTAGGCCGACTTCAATTAGATAGGCAATCTCTTATAAGGCCGACCTATCTTATATTGTTCATGATTATGTTAAGGCCGACATCATTGAATTGTAATTGTCATTTTTACTTTGGCCGACCTTATGATAAGAAGAGATGCGACCTTTCTAAGATATATATAAATACTTCTGTTTCGTCCATTGAAAAAGGACACATCAGCTAAGTTCGGTTATTCTTATCTGAGCGAATACATCAAGGGCGAATAGATCTGCAAAGTGTGAACTTATCTGAGCGAATACATCAAGGGCGAATAGATCTGCAAAGTGTGAACTTATCTAAGCGAATACATCAAGGGCGAATAGATCTTCAAGAGTGAACTTATCTGAGCGAATACATCAGATCAATCAAGTGCGAACCTTTCCAATATTCAGGAGCGAATACATCGTTTGGTGATATCAAATGTGAATATAAGGTACAGATTGATGTTATACTCTTCAGCTTTGCAATATACTCAAGTGTGAATATATTATGCAAAGTGCGAGTTCAGAATACAAAGGCAAACATTCACAGTGTTGATCTATCTCAGTTTGAAGATCATCCAATGCCAGATCTGTCATTTGCCAGGTGTGATTTATCACGTCATTATCTGTCACTCCATATTGCTAGGTGCAGTATATCGGTCTTGAGTTAGACCTTATTGTAAATTGTAAAATTGACACTGTTGCATCAAATACAAGAGAGATCTTTGTTGCTGGGTTTTTCTCCCTCAAGAGGAGGGTTTTCCCAGGGTATATGCTGTGTTATTTGTCTGATTTCAAATTAATTTTCTGTGCATTTACATCTGATCATAAAATTCAACAGGGGACACTACACTTCAGTATTAAGAATAGTACTAAATAATGTTAATTTAGGATCAGAAATGCAAATAAGCAGAAGATACAACATAGAGAACAATGAACACCGAATTTACCTTGGGAAAACCCTCCTACTCGAGGGAGAAAAACTCAGCAAAATATTCTCTTATAAATCAGAATAAATAAGTGCAGAAATAGCACTCAAAATCAGGCCCTAGCAAGGCTAACTCTTATACAATGAATCTGCACTTGAAGATAGTGCGATTTCCTTGAATACACAAAATAATACCACTTCTCCTTGAAGTAAATCTGCTGCTCTTGATAGTGAACCTGCTGCTGAAGAAATTTCTAATTGGAATAGAATTGATTGATGCTAAAATGTAGAGACACCTTCTCCCTTATATAGCAAGCTAGGAGAGCTCTCTTCTAGGGACGACCTAGAAAGTATGATATTTGTTTTACAAAAAAAGAAAGGCTGACTTGCCTTTGAATAATTTTGCTTAGGGAAATACCTCCCGCAGCTATAAAACACTAACACTCCCTCTTAGCTAAGGAGTTATTCTCAAATATCCTGGTCATGGAGTCTCTCAACATGACGTCCACAATGGCTACACCCAATTGTGGAAAGCACAGCTCAGTCTCAGAGATGTGATCTTGTACAAGGGCTTTCACCTCATATTTCTCCGTCTTAGAGAAATATACACTACACCAATCTTAATGATGGTGTGACTCCCTCTAGAGCTCCAAGTACCTGCATCAACCTCTTGACCTCCTCATCCAAGATTGTCTGCAATGCTGCCTTAGAGGAATGGTTTCCAACGCACACCTCCGACACTACTGACTTGTGAGAGTCTAGGACTCGACCTCATCCTAGATCACCCTATTCTAAATAGGTTTGCAGAGCTACCAATGTCAAAACAAGGTTGATTGCCTTGTGCAATTCTGTTCTCTATAGCTGAAGAGGCCTTCCAAAAAAAAACTTGACCTTGCAACACTGCAGCCCACTTGCTGACACCTTCACTTCTTCTTAGTGAGTCACTTTAGTTCCTCAAGTCATAGGACACAAAACTCCCTCTCAATACAGAGATTACAAAAATCCTCTGGAAGTGAACTCCCCTCCATTGATTGATCTTATAACCTTAATCCTCTTCCCGGACATGATCTCAACTCGTGCCTTGAATTCTCAAAATCTAACTCCCTCTGAATGGCAGGAGTGTAATTGAGGGATGAATCCATATCCATGGGAGCTTCCTGCTCCTCATTGACTAATCTCCAAGAATCGTCACCTCAAATAATGAGGTCTTCAATATATCTTCAAATAATCCAACATCCTTTTGCTCCTCGATCCATCCCGCATTTTAAAGAGATTAATAATAGTTCATAAAATCAAACTATCCTGATACAAATGAAGCATGTAGTCATCTAGCAAATATCATTAGATAGAACAATTTAAGGAATAATACATAATAGAACTTATCTTTGTTGATTCAGTTTCAGCCATTTCTCCTCCCGACAACCATATCCTGCTATAATTCCCTGCTTGACTCCACTTTTCATGGGAGTAGCACATTTTTCATTATACAGATTGATAACCTTATCCTTTGCACAGAAGGAGGCAACAGTCTGAATGCTTCCAACAGCATCATTTGCTGCTTGACTGGCTTCCTCATAAACCACCTTTGCATCAACAGTGAAACCCTGCATAAACTTCACTTGCACAATCTTGAAAGGCAGTGTCCTTATTCAAGAAAATCACCCTGTTCAATCCTAATCCTTGTCACTCAAACATATACCCATATATACTTTCTTAGCAACGTACAGAGCTTCAGAAGTACCAGCTCCTGAACAGTGGTAGAGATATGAATGTAATTTTACACTTTCGCCTGTTACCACAGTTCCGACCTGTTCCACATACGTCAGGTCATTAGCCGTATACTATCCGTGGATCTCATTCCCTAAGATCCTTGTAATATTAACTCTGCAGCCTTCATCGTGAAGACAGTGCTTAATTCGTGAGTGTTGTCCATTACACTTTCATTGGAGCATAAACACATCAACCACGACATCCCTATAACTAACTTCTTTATTGCAAGTTCAAAACATACAAAAATATCCGTGCACAGTAATCTCACAAGCTCCCGATACTTCTGTGGTCAATAAGCAACAATTACAAATAAGGAACAACAATGTTCTGACCTTTGTATTCTGAAGCACAATAAACTGAAGTGATTACAAAGTTCTGGAATCTATCACACCGTCACAACTGCGAGAAGGAACCCACGCCTGGTTACTCAGACCTCCACGTCACAAGGCTGTCTCTGATTAAATATATAGGTGGCTAGTCGGTCTACGTTCATAGTGGAAATACTGAAGGTTGCGACTGTAGACTTATTACCATGCTACATTTCACACTACACTGTTTATGCTGCGCGACTTCTTGACTCCCGATCCTTTAACCGAGTCCCTCTTCAAACAGTAATTGTTTTCGTCTTTTCCTTTAACAAGAACAACACCAGCTATGAGGAATACACATTCAATTCAACCGACGGCTTCATCTTCATTTGACTGCTTGATTGCCGGACTCCTTGTTCCCAAATGGTAGCGCTAGCCATAAATCATGAATACAGCAGTAATTAACATAACATGTAATATGAATCATCACCAGCGCTATCTTGAAACGATTCGGCAGTATGAAGATTGAGCACGACTCCCCTGTTTTTCCCGTTACTTCCAAAGACTCTAAATTGCCACGACTCAACTCTTATACACCCGACACTTATATAACCACTGCAATGCCAAATGATTATAAAAAAATAATATACCTTCTTCACCAAACGTTCCTTGGAAATGAACAATCGGCAAATACCATGAGTGGCGGCTCTTAGGGAAGGAAAACGTGATTTGCAGAAAATTGGAGTCTCACGAATCAACGACAGAATTGAGAGATTGAAGCAGCAGGCAATGAAATAAAGCTTAGAGCTTGTCCATTATCCAAAATCTCCAAACTCTTAAATTCTGGGCGACATCTTCAAATTGCCACAAATTAATATCGATAGATGATTATACCGATTTCCAATGGTCCGATGGAATGCGTGACTTCCTGTGAAGAACGTATTTGTCATATGAATCGACCATACACTCACCAAGCATTTTATATTCACTACGATAGCTCTTCATCGCATTTTGGAGAATTCTCACGGCTTCTTACCCAAATTCCGACTCCTTCAGGCATTCTCCACGATGTAAACTGATGCCTTTTCAGCTTCCTTGTCCTTCCCCTTGACACCGGTCACCGACTTCTTTTTCTGAGTAATTGCCTTAAACAATGGAATTGACTTCCACACACTGCTTAGCCAAATCTGATCAGATCTTCCTGAACCCGCTCTGATACCATGTTAATTTTAGGATCAGAAATGCAAATAAGCAGAAGATACAACACAGAGAACAATGAACACCGAATTTACCCTGGGAAAACCCTCCTACTCGAGGGAGAAAAACCCAGCAAAATATTCTCTTATAAATCAGAATAAATAAGTGCAGAAATAGCACTCAAAATCAGGCCCTAGCAAGGCTGAATCTTATACAATGAATTTGCACTTGAAGATAGTGCGATTTCCTTGAATACACAAAATAATACCACTTCTCCTTGAAGTAAATCTGCTGCTCTTGATAGTGAACCTGCTGCTCTTGATAGTGAACCTGCTGCTGAAGAAATTTCTAATTGGAATAGAATTGATTGATGCTAAAATGTGGAGACACCTTCTCCTTTATATAGCAAGCTAGGAGAGCTCTCTTCTAGGGCCGACCTAGAAAGTATGATATTTGTTTTACAAAAAAAGAAAGGCAGACTTGCCTTTGAATAATTTTGCTTAGGGAAATACCTCCCGCAGCTATAAAATACTAACAAATAAATCCCACAAAAGGAAAAATATCTAAAGAATATGATACTAGAAAGCTCCCACTACTTTCTACTTGAAGAAGTACTCCAAAACATGTAGAAATTGGAAACCCAATAACAAAAACCAATAATATATGCAATATTGTAGACATCTCATCTAAAATAACAACTTAGATTAAATTTCATAAGAAACATAACTTAGCATAGCATCATACCTTTGTATATATTCAAAGATTTGTTTGAATAGTTATTGAATACTACAATGTGCACTTGAAACCATAGTTTGCGAACTTGGACTCGAAGAGTACTTAGCAAGCCCAAAATTTTCAACTTGGCAAAAACCGGACAACTTAAAAAAATACTTAAAATTTCTTTAAAAACACTTTTTTTTTTTGCGAAATTCAATTACAAAATGTATTGAATGAGTCTAAAAAACCATGAGGAAGTGTTTTCTGTTAGATTTGATTCTCGAATACATACGGATTACAAAATCGCATCATCATGCAAAGCCGGACAACGGATACAATAGCTAGTTGCTAACTAATAACTATTATGAATTTATGATGATTGTCTTTGAAAATCATCATCATAAATTACAAGTTTTTACAATTTCCTCTTCTTCTTTCTACTGAAAAATGGGGGGGGAGCGGGGGGGAAGGGTAGAGGGTATGGTCCTCACACTTGATTGTGTCTCCCTACTTGGCCTAGAAAATAAAAAATATTTCACTTTTGTAAAATTATTATTCATATGGTGAGGAAGTTGTGATTGATAGGCATGAAAGCTAGTTTGAACAATCTAAGGCTGAGGGCGATTTCTAGACAAATGGGGAGGTTCATAAGAGAATGTGAGATCACTTGATATCTAGTTGGATTCCTATAGATCTGCTAGCTCCGGCCTTAAACTTTTGCGGGATCCTTTAAAGGTGGCTTTTTCATTGTCCTCTCCTATGGTGGAATTGTTTCAATAACACCTTGGTTGTCAAAATGCCCCTAGCTCTTCATTTAAAGGGCTTTGTAAGGGCTTCTTGCTCTCTCCTGATTTAGTGCTTGGGGAGAGTGTTGTTGCTTTTGGCAAGTGGGTTTTGCCTATGGAAGTTGGTGTCCTTGTGTCTAGTGTGCAATTTGCAAATGTGGGTTTGTGTGTTATTATTTAGGAGGCTGTCAAAGGGCTATGTATTTTAGCAATTCAAAGAGGCCATTTTCTTGGGCCTTGACTTTGTGGTTGTCTCACTCCGTATTTTGTTTATTAAATTATTTTAGGGGCTGCATTTTTCTACTCCTACGGCTCTCACAGAGTGGACTCAATCAAAGGGAGTCTAGTATCGGTGTGTTGGGAGTGCCTATTGTGGTGCTCGATTAATGTGCTAGTGGTTCTGTTGCTTTACACTTGGGGGCTACACTAGAGGGACAAGATTTGCTGCTCTCAAATCCAGATGTTATTGTGGTGGATACTATGGCTGTTTTTCCCAAGGGTGGAGACAATGTGAATATGTCATGGGCTCCATTAGTAGATTGTTCGAGTTTGCAACTCTATGTCTCATATTCTATTGGTGATGGGTTTGTTGCCTTTTTTTTGAAATTCTCTTGTAGGGAATTTTTTCTGGAGCTTTTCCTAATATTGATATGTTTAGAAAGTGGGGCACACCATAAAATTGTGGCTTTGCTAAAGGGCTTCTTTCTAATATCCTTCACGAACCACAAGGGTTGTGCATGGACCCTTTTGGATGGGCCGTGGCTTCTTGGTAAGAATAGTTTGTTCCTCAAAAGATGGTCACGGGATCACTTGGTTTTGACCTTGAGAAAGAATGCATCAATGAGTGTCCGGTTTGGGTCAAATTTCTTGGGCTGCCTTTGGAATATTGGGATGAGGTCTTGATGGGAATAACTAACTCTTTTGGACAGTTTATTGTGGTGGAGACGGTTATGGAATTCAGAAAACGATTTCTATTTGCAGGATTCTGCACTTTTTTGGATGTTGAGAAGGTGATTCCTTCTAGCATTGCCTGGTCCTCCAAACCAGGTAAATGGGTGAAACAGATTGTCTTCAAGAATTCCTTGGTTATTTGCCATTATTGTCTCGAAGTGGGTCATGCAGAGGTGGATTGTTCAAGCAACAAGAGAAAAAATCTTTTATCAGGAAAAGGAGCAAGCTTTGCCTTCCCAATCTCTTAGTGCTGCGGTGGAAGGTCCCTTGTTAGATGAAGCTTGCAAGGCTCTTTCTGAGGATGCTATGAAGGAGAGTTGTAGGGGGGAGGATTCTGAGGATTGTAGGGAAGTAGGGGAGACTCCTATGACTATGTTTCAAAGGTCTCCCGCCAGTTAATGGGGAGATGATGTTGGGAGAAAGGATTTCATGCGGCCCTTTTGGTCCTTTGGATTCAAGAGTAGCTGTTAAAAATGGGAGTTCAGCCTGGAGAGTTCTTTGTACCAAGGATAAGTTGGTTGAGGTTGTCCAATGCTCCTTGGAGTGGTTTGGTTTCAAAATGCCTTGAATTGATTGTTCTCCTGTGGTCCTTGGGTGGTTAGTCCCATTTATTTGCTTTCAGAACCTTTGCTTGCTGTTGTTTTCCAGCCTTGGTGCTTCTAGTTCCTTGTTGCTCTTTGGTTGCTTCACTGGGCTTCATAGAAGGGTTTGGGCCCTTTCAAAAACTTGCCTTTACCAATAACAAAAAAAATTAAACCATATTTTGCATCGAAAGGCACATTTTAAACCCCACATCAACTTGGATCACCACATATCCATCCTAAAACACATCTGATGTTACCGAGAGATATCTAAAAGATTTGACATACCAATCCCTTATGTTTTGGGATAGGCACCTCGAGTCTTTTGGATACCTCGTGGTGTATATCAGATCTATCTTAAGATGGATCTATTTTAATGTATATTTTAGAAAATTCATATGGGCCATAGTTCTGATTTTGCATGGATGACATAATGGTTTACCATGCACTGAGCTTAGAATCTTGGTAGTAAATGGAGATGAATACTGGAAATTATTGAGTCATAAGATGACTTTTACATTGAATGCACAAATTTCTCAGCAGTCCAGACCCTTTCGACTAGGATGAATGGTATTATAGATAGTCTATATAGTTAAAATATATATTTTATAATGAATAATGTGATTGACAGTAATATCCCTCTGGTATATTGAAATTCCATGACATTTTGAGAGCAAGTTTCAGAATTATCCATGGTTCAGATTAGGGATATTTTTGACTAATGGTGATTTAATGATAAACTGGGATAGTTAGTAACTTATTTGTAAAATTGAGAAGACAGTCCACGGTAAAATGAGAAAGATATCTTGAGAATAAGTTTGTGCAAATAATTTTCCTTAGGTTACCGTGAGAACTACTCAACATTGTGAGGATGAAGTATGTAGGGTTGATATCTAGAATTCAGTGATCTGCAGTCAATGTACTAAACTCCACATTTTTTTGTGTTTACTTCGTGTACCATAAGAATTTTATTTAGTATAAGGGCACTAATTATGCTTTTTGAACTTCCAGTAGTTTTATCTTCCAATCCTCAGTCAGTGTTTTAATAGTTCCAAACTTAAGATTGTGCCTAGTGGTCTTGCTATAAGTTACCTCTGGTGTATTCATGCCTTAGAATTTCATATTATATATTTGAGTTTGCTAGATATCAGATAACATGTAGTAAAAGAGTGACCCTGCATGACTCACCCAATCTCTGCCCTGAGTTTCAACCTAATGGCAAAGCTTGTTTGAGAGATGGAATTGACCTTTCTGTCTTCACCATCATTTGTAAAATGAAATAATGGGCTGAGTTGAAGTTCCATTTTTTTGGAAATTGTGATTTAATTACTGATCAGATCTAGTGGCTCATTTTTAGGTACGTGGACCCTCTTGTGCTCGTATGCTTGCAGAAAATTTATCAGAAAATCCCTTGGCGGGATCATCAAGCATTCAGAAGATTCTTATTCTTGAAAGAGGATTTAATGGATGGGAAGCTGCAGGGCATCCAGTTTGTCAATGCAAAGAGTTAATATGTAAAGGTCACAAGTAATGGTCCTATTCATTCCATGTAGTTGACTGCAATTACTGCTGGATCCAATGGGGAACTTTTCTAGAAATAATATGTTGTGTACAAATTTGAGAATGAACCTGCATAAACATTAAGCAACAATGTAAGCCAGGAGATGTGAAGTATTTTGAATGGAACATGAAATACCATGTTGAAATTTACTGTGGACTGTCTGCTAAAATTAGTGACGATTATTATAGTTAATGATTATTTAAACTTATATTGTTATGGTTGAGTTTCATATGAAATGAATTTTCAAAGCCCATTGAATGGATGGACAGAATGTTGACATGCGATGGTTTTGTACACATATAATACTCCTTGTATGTACTATTATAAATTAATTGTATGGTTTTACGATTTCCAGTTGTTCATATTAAATACCATTCAGGAAATGTCATTATCTGTTTTATTTGTTATTGCATCTCTGTCTTAATCTGCGGAGGTTGAGAATAGTAAACTGTTTTAACAAATGATGCTTTTCTTAGGCTTGGATTGAAAAATGGCTTAGGTAAGATAGCTTAATTGAGCTTGTATCCTTAATAACACTTTATTTCCTGTTGGAAATGATCGGGAGGCTAGGGGGTTCATTCAGCAGGTATTCGTCATCGAATATTGAAGATAGATGGTATGGAACTTTCTGGCAATTTGAAATACTGTCATTAAGTTATTCTGCACTTTACAAAAATTCCCCCATAAAACTAGTTTGTTTGGTGGGTTTTTAGCATTATTCTGAATATAGTTTGTGATAGCAATATGACCGCTCATAATAAGCTCAAGCAAGTTGTGGTCCCCATTTTGTGGCATGTGGATTGTACATTTATTATGGAGTTTTGGGTAAAGTATATTCTGAGCTTATGAAGAGTGGTCATAGTGCACAGAGTAGTGCTTAAAAATCTACAATCTCTCATAGGCAACATGGAAGAAATGGAAAGAAACAACTGAACTATGGTGTAAATAAATGACCTAATAAACAGATTCGCCTTATCAAAAACACCCCAATAGGGTCAGAAACAGTTTTCTGATGCAGTTCAGATGCTCCCTTCACGCTCCTTTCTTCTCTGATCAACTTCTCCCTTTCTCTGTTCACTTAGCATCTGAATGTACTAAAGGTTTTCTACTTTTATGAATATTTTCCACTGTAAAACCAACTCCGTAATCAACTCGCGCTATTCTCTTGTTGAAATTTTGCTGACATTTTTGCAACCCCTTCACTCTTCAATTCAGCTCCTTATATCTGGTTTTCTCCCATTGCCAAGTTGGGACACTTGTCATTCCTCAGATCTTCTCTCAGTGCAGTAATCATTCCATTCTCCTTGGGCTTCATTTTCTTTTTGCTTCTTTTCACATCACTTTGTCCTGTATGGGTTGTCCATCAGATTTCCCCTGGCTTCCACTTGGAGCTTCATTTTCTCCTGCCATCTTTTTGGTCACTCTGACTTCGTCTGATAGAATGCTCATTTATTACTAGCCTGTATCTTGGAGGTTCTCTTTTCTCTGGGCATGATCTTTCAAAATCTGGGTTCCTTATTGTCCAGGTTTTTATGTTGGAGTCTGAACTGTTCTTGCGTCTGCCTGACATGTCTGTCGCTGCCTTTTAATCCCTTGGTTGCTGCTGCCACATGAACCACTTGTGCTCACTCAGCTAACGCCCTATAGAAATGGGTACCTCCCTTCTACTCTGTTTGGTTCTTCCTGTACCTGCAATATGCACACATAAACCAAAGAGATCATGACATTGGTTGTAACAAAATCAAACACAAACATCAATCATAAGCTTAAATAAAGAATTCAGACATTCAATGTATTGCATAAACCTTTGGAAATCACAACTCTTTAGCTCTACTTTAAAGTCAAAGTTATGTCTTAATATGAATAATTTGCATGCTTATGATTAATTTTTTTTCTCAAGATTCATTAAAATGCAAAGTTTCTTAACACAGACTCCTCCTGTTCATCCTAACCGACTAATCACAAGTAGAGCTAAAGACTTGTGATTTCCAAATGTTTATACAATACCTTGAATTAATCACATGCTTATGATTAAAGGTTTCTGAACGTAGACATCTCGTTAGCTATCCAAGGTTTCTTACACAAGCACTCTCCTGGGCCATTCTAACCAACATTGGGTTATAACACTTACCTTGCTTTAGAAAATGTTGTCCTAAAGTTATATCAAAATAGCTTTGGGTAATGATAGTTGCTTCTTAACTGCATCTTCCCAAGTTGCTGACCCAGGACTCTGTTGGTCCCACAAGACTTTGACTTGGTCAATTGCACATGGTTGAAACTGGAGTGTTCTGCAATCGATTATTCACATGAAATGCACCTGAAGGTTCCTTTGTTAGTTTGTAGAGAAGACAAATCACTAACATTTGTAGGATTTGATACACATTTTCTTAACGTCGCAACATAAAGCATATTATGCATCCTAAACATGTTGGGCAATAGGGCAAGTCAGTAAGCTACTAGACCGAATAGTTCCAAAATCTGAAAGGGTCCAATGAATTTCAAGGATAACTTTTTTCGCACAAAAAAATTGACTAAAGCCTTTGCAGGGTCGCTAAATCACAAAAATACTCTCTAAAGGCATTTGTCCTATCTACCCTTATGTGAATCAAGATAATTCTTATGGCAGTCCTGTGCCTCCTTGAGATGTTGCCTAATTTGGGTAGCTCTTATGGCAGTCTTGTGCCTCCTTGAGATGTTGCCTAATTTGGGTAATCTGCTTCTTATGATATTGCTATCAAGATTCAACTGTGTAGTTTTTGAGTCAAACTCATTGACCCATGTTTCATGAGTAGTGGTTCACAAGAATCCATCTCTCATGATAATGAATGGTCCACTTAGCACTCATTGCATCTAGGTGATGCTCACAGAGGTGAAGCACTGGGCCGTCCCTAGAGGTCACCCATCCCAGTATTGCTCCAGTTCAAGCACGCTTAACCACAGAGTTTTCCCCAAGCTTAAGCCCACTCAGCTTGCAACCCCATTTGCAAAACCTTCAGCAAGTGTTGTGCCCTACAAACCATTCATTATAGAGCCCCTTTAGCTCATCAATTGATAAGTAGGAGGTATTTTCCACTGCGTGACAAATTATGATATTGCTATTAGGATTCAACTGTGTAGTTTTCGAGTCAAACTCATTGACCCATGTTTCACGAGTAGTGGTTCACAAGAACCCATCTCTCATGATAATGAATGGTCCACTTAGCACTCATTGCATCTAGGTGATGCTCACAGAGGTGAAGCATTGGGCCATCCTGGGAGGTCACCCATCCCAATATTGCTCCAGCTCAAGCGTGCTTAACCACAGAGTTTTCCCCAAGGTTAAGCCCACTTAGCTTGCAACCCCATTTGCAAAACCTTCAACAAGTGTTGTGCCCTATGAATCATTCATTATAGAGCCCCTTTAGCTCATCAATTGATAAGTAGGAGGTATTTTCCACAACGTGACAAATTATGATATTGCTATCAAGATTCAATCGTGTAGTTTTCGAGTCAAACTCATTGACCTATGACTCATTGAAACATGGGTCAATGAGTTTGACTCGAAAACTACACGATTGAATCCTAATATTAATATCATAATTTGTCATGTTGTGGAAAATACCTCCTACTTATTAATCTGCTTCTGTCAAATTTGGATTGACACAACCAATTGATCCTTAGGGACAACAAAATTTAGTGGGCACCCATATAAGGTATCACATTACACCATTCCAATCAAGCTAGTGATTGTTGTTGACACATTTT
>VDFB02135743.1:0-45430 GCA_007258455.2 Sequoia sempervirens | reverse complement strand
ACCAATTATGGATTTCTAATTCTAGCTACTCCAAACATCTTTCAATTGAATGCAAAAGAAAAATACAGTACCAAAAGCAAAGCAAAAGTAAGTAGATAAATAGAAACAAAACACAAGATTTGGACTAGAGAAACCCAAAAGGGGGAAAACTTGGATGATTATATACTCTCCAAACTCCACTATAACCAATCAGTTACAATCAATATGAATGAACTTCTCTTCTATAAAGTGAAAGATTGAACCCTAGAATAGAACAAATAGTAAGGAAAAACAATAAAAGCATAGAACAAATAAAAAACCCGATCACATAACTTGGAAAGAATTTTGAAAATGAAAAAAATTCAAATTTAGAGAGTACAATAAGAATTAAGAAACTTGTGATAAAATTTTGATCGCAAGAGCTTGGATGTGTGGAAATGAGGTACCACCAAGAGTGATCATCCTTCCAATACTTGGCACAGAGAGTGGAAACAATTTGACCAATGGAGGCTACAAAATCAGTAAACTCACTTATAACTACATCTTCCATATTAGGCCCGGGGGAGACTTTAGCAAGCACTTTCTTGTACTCTTTGCTGAATTATGTATCACTTTATGGTGGCACCCTTGTTGGCACAATAAGGATTTCATTGCTGCTAAGTTACCGATTTACCACCTACAGCCTTTGGATACGATTCGATTCGTACAAGATACGAAATTCGGGTACGGTACAATGGAAATTTGACCAAGATTCAAAATTTGGTCTGTGGATTCGAGCTGGATTTGATTTGCCACTTCAGATTCGACCAGGATACGGCAAGAGGAATACACGACAAATCCAAACTATAAATGCTCAAAAGTTCTAAAATATAACTTAAATTAACTTTAACAAGCCCAAACTACAAATGCTCAGAAGTTCTAAAATATAAGAAATGTACTTGTTTATCTTGTGTACAGCTTTTCATGCTCTTTTTCATGGTTTTGAGCTTTGTTAAGAAAGGAAAAGAGAACTGTGGTCTGCAGTTTTTAGCAGCCTGTGGAGAAAGTGCAAAGATTCAAATTTTAACTTGTAACTGATTTTCCAGAATATAAGTGCACAATTCTGGCATACAGGTTCTTTTTGATGGTTCCAGTTGAGGGGCTATATATTATTGGAAGTAACAAATCTTTTAGTGTATAACAGATGGATTTCAAATGGTATAACGTGTAGAGGAGCTTTGGGTCTTTGAAGAAAATGCCAATATGCAAACACTCCCTTAGATCACAAGTGGTGGGAATGGGCTATTTCCTTTTATTAAAAATGGATAGATTGCCATTAAGCGACTTGACTACTTTGAAGAACATTATTTCCTGGAGGTGATCATGATATATGTTATTCCATAAGCAATTCAAATCTATTGAGGCATCATTGTTAGATCCCTACTTTTTTTTTAATATGATCTGCATATCATTGTTTCTAGTACATAGAGATCCATGGTCTACAATTTTCATTTATCTAATCTCCTTTGGCTTTGTTTTATAAACATTTACTTATTTTTGAATCCAAATGGAGGTTCTTCATCAATATTCCGGCATCAGCCAAATGCTATTCCAAATCGATTTCTTGCCTTACCTTGCCAAGATGTAGTATGACAGACTTTGAAACTCTTAATGAAAGTGGTGATGTATTTTTGCTATGTTATTAGACTATTAATATGGTGGTGTATTCTGAACTTAATTACTGCTGCAAATATGTATATATTTCTAATTTTTATATTTTTTTTGTATTGCCGTACCCAAGCCATACCTAACCCCAAATTTTTCTTTGACCAAATCCCGTACCTGTACCCGAATCCAAAAATGAATCGGTAACTTAGCATTGCTGTAATGGGGTGGTCATTTTATTCTACCACTCAACACAAATTGATTGCACCCTTTTGAAAAAGTTTATTTAGGATCTTGCTCTTTTTCAGTTATGATGGACTTCATATTTTCAATTATTCAATCAATGCCATCATATACCTCTTCCAAGCATGACTTATGTTTGCAGTGAAGCCGATCATACTCGTGATGGATTTGGTGAAACTAAGAAGATATTACATGCAATCCCACCAAGAGTTGTTTAAGATGACTTGCTTTATAGTTGATGCCCTTTGACTATTAGATTGGCTCTATATTGATCAAAGTTGGCTAATGATTATGCTAGAAGGTGCCTCCCACACCTGCACAAGCTGTCTCAAGATGATTGTAGTGGATGCAAATAAGATCTCGCTTCTCTACAACAACCTATTAGAAAAAATTAAAAAAAATTTAAAAACAAAGAAAGAATCATACTTAAAGTGAAGCATAAAATTAAAAAAAAATTGCATTGTTTTAGTTACCTTCAACAGCTCTAATTGGGAGAATGATCTTGAAATGGGCTACGACATGTGTTGGTTTGTGATGAACATTTGAATATTTTTGGCCTCAACCTAGATTTGTTTGATCCAATCTTTTTTCTTGCCCAAGTTTTGTAGCATGAGGTTAAGCAATGTTCAGTCCTTAAGATCACTTACAACCTATGTTTCATGGAGTTTCTGGGATGGGAACGGCGGTGGATAAAAGGATGTCTTTCTAGGATGGTTGGGATGGAAGGTCATTTTTAGGGGATAAGAGGGAATGAAAATAAAAATTAGGGAAGATTTAAAAAATATAGGAAATTTCAGTTATTCATGCATAAGTTGTTCATCATATATATTATACATTATAGAATGATATTAACATAAAACTAGAGCTGAATTGAGAATTCAAATGAGAGTTGACACACAAATTAACAAAATTTTATTGCTTGCTTGTTAACATGTATGTAATAAATATAAAATTACTACAAAATGTCCTTAAGGCTAGAAGTTACAACTTCAAAATGATGAAGAGAAGTTAGAAATAGAAAATTATGAGATTAAGTGACATCTGCATCAGTAATATAAAATTCTTAAATTTGTTGACAACACAACTATTCCTTTCCGTCAAAATGATTGATTTCCTCTAATTATATAGAGTTATTTGTTTGGTCACTTGAATAAAATGTAAAAATGTTGCTGAACACTTCCCATCTCATAATTTCACATTACCTTTCTTTTAAAGAGAAATAGATGTCAACATGGGTAAGAGTGGCGTAGACATTCATTTGGGGTTTGTTACTGAAAGCATATTCAAAATTTAGTGCATATTCTCCATTGAAATTCCTTCAAAGTGCAAGGGGATAAAAAATCAGACCATTATCAGTAAAACAAATGACAATGAATAAAGCACATGTAATGCAGCTGTTCATATTTATGTGGATCAGTCTGGATCTGGTCCAAATTACACAACAACTATATAATATATTATATAGTTTCTCAGTTAACTCTGAATTACACAATAGTTATACCCCCAAAGGTTAGCTGTTCCTGGGATGGTTGGGGGACAGCTGCTGTCCCCTGCTGTTTTTGAGGTGTATTGAAAACATTTCCTAATTTTTATTCCTTTTTATTTGTAGCGGATGGCCTCAAGGATGTTCCCTATCTGTATCTGTGTCCTCAAAATGTCTTGTGTGGGGATGAGTGGAAATACCCAGGGGATGTGTCCCCCTGGAACATAGCTTACAGCAGCTCCTCGACACTCTCTCTCGGTTCTGCTCACCTTAATACAGTCTACTTGTTCACTTGGAAGTTTGAACGCTTGAGTTCTCTTGGAATTCACTTAAAATCCTGTAATTCTATGCTGAAACACATACACAACATGTATATATGCTTTTGCAAGCGAGAGCTGAAGGTGAAAGGATGCCTGGAAGTTAGAAGGTTAGAATTTGAAATACCACAGGCCAGTTTTATACACATGGCAAAACCACTGCTTGGTGCAGACTGGTGGGTACAAAATCACTACTTTCTGGAACATGCAGTTACATAATCGTCTCCTGTTGGATCCAGCAGTTTCTCACAACTGTGAAAAACTACTCTGTTTTCTGTCCAAAAACACTTGTTCCCTCCAACAAAAGTGTGCTACAAGCCATGCTCTACCATTTCATGGATCCTCAGTGTGACTAATTCATTTTCTTAATCCATTTTCAGATCAATGTGTAGGTCTTGTAAGGTATCTCTGGCATGAACTTATATGAAACAAATGAATACTTCTTTATCATGCAATTCACGTTAGATATCTGCCACAGTCTCAAGCATATTTAAGGGCTACTTTGCACTTTCTGTGCCAGTTGTTTTAATTAATGTAGATAATACAGATTATCTATTGAGGTGCAAAGATCTACAAGATCTGTTCATTCTTGCCAACATACAAGGATTCTTTGTCAAACTTTGGAGAGGATTTGTTTTTACACTACTCATGAGTTGATTGGAGACTCTATCAAGGAAGGAGTAGGTTTTTTATAGATGATTAGTCCTTTATTTGGTATTCATACTCTTAGAGATGTGATTGCACCACATGATGCTCTTGGGATTGATGGATCAATGGAATTTGGATACATCCACCTTTCATCTCCTAATAGGGGAGATGACTATTATTCATGTGGATGTATAACACATTCTTAGATTCCTAGTCCATGGTTATTGCATTACTATTGAGGATGAGAGACAATTAGTCACTATATAGGAGGGATAGTGATATACAGTTGCATGATTCATCATGAGTTACAATATTGATCATTTCTTATGTGGTGACTTGAGCAAGGGTCAATACCTATCCCCCTAACTAGTAGGATATTGATCACTATAGTATCCATGATAATGACTATTGATGGTCAAGGCATGCATTTGCATGTGGGCCTCATGCACATAATCAAGGGCATGGAGGAGTGAAATACTATTTTTGTATTGGAGCAGAGTATGCTTGCTCACCTTTACTAAGACCTTGGCAGATTTGCGCATCATGAGGGGAAAATACTCATGAACTCCACATTACTTTAGGTATGAGAATTCAAGAACATCATGTGTATAAGATATATCAATTACCCAAGGAAAATTTATTCGGATGCACCATGACCACAATAATACCCACTAATTTGATATTAGAGTTTCTAAGATTTACTATTTTGGAGATAATCTTTTGATCACTTGTACAGCATAGAGATTATATAGTAGCCATATAGAGGAATGAGAGCATGGGATGATTTTGGTAGATAGATGGCGTGTATCCAACAAGATCACCTACTTATTGGTCACTATGACTATATCATCATGTAATTTAAGTACATGTGCTTGATGAGGTAGTTTAGACTAGTATGGAAAGTGCCATCGATAATACCACTTATGTGCATTCACATCACATTACCATTACAGCTAGACACCTCTCTCATCCAACAATCACTAAGGTCATTTTGAGTGACTTAAGTAGTAAAGGAGAGAACGATCATCTATTTTTGGATGTGGATGATGTCAATGTTTTATAGGGGTACACCGAGTAGTGAAGTTTTTATCCAACAATCATTCCTTTCAAGGATGCCCCTAAAGGGGATCTTGATGCTTAAGGTTTGGATGTGGAGTATAAAATGGAGGAGGACAGGCCAAGGGTAATCACAACATATATTGATGCTCAAAGTGGTGACCAATAAATTAGTAAGTTAAATGAAACATAATAATCTTAGGATGTCCTTTCTATGGAGGTCTTTGTTGCTTTGTGTTGATTCCTTTTAGTGTTAGATCATTCATGTGTGCAAGGATAACAACTACATGAAATTTAAATTTATATAGTATTTTTATCAGCTAGAGTCCATTAGTATTGCATAGACTCCATTCTATCTTGAGGCCTTTGATTCTAGATAAAAACTACTTCATATTATTTTCAAAACCACTAAGAGGGATCATTTGGATGTATGACTTTAGTTGTTCACAAGCAATGGTATAAGCGAGAAGTAATTAGAGATAGGCATCTTCTTTTGGTTAGCTACGCATGAAGTTGAAAGACACAAAACCCACCAGAAAATAGAAGATCAAGTGGATTCACTAGAAGAATAATCAGATTACATTCAATGATTTACCTGCAGCAAGGGAGAGTTCAAATCATGTCAAACTAGCTTATTCAAATATGCGCTCTTTCAAAGCATATATAACATTTTTTAATTTATGGTATACGTCTAAGTAGTAGATGCTAAACCATATGAATCAAAATTCTTACAACTTCCTATCTTTGTATCAAAGTGAAATTATCTTACCTTATTTTCCTCATACCAAGGTGAATTTATTGCACCTTCTAACTTGTATCAATATTAGTGAAAAATCTAAAAGAAAAGATTGAGAACAAAAAGCAATGCAAAAGAATAAATGACTCACCAAAATCAGACATCTAGCTTAGATTGTTGACCCCACCATGTCATAAGAGATAATATTCTACATCCTCTTCATCAACTTGTTTATCAGTCCATCTACAAAAAAGGACATTTATTCAAAGCATTAAAACCCTACAAGAAATGCCTATATACAAAGAAATATAATTTGATATTAGAGTTTCTAAGATTTACTATTTTGGAGATAATCTTTTGATCACTTGTACAACATAGAGATTATATAGTAGCCATATAGAGGAATGAGAGCATGGGATGATTTTGGTAGATAGATGGCTTGTATCCAACAAGATCACCTACTTATTGGTCACTATGACTATATCATCATGTAATTTAAGTACATGTGATTGATGAGGTAGTTTGGACTAGTATGGAAAGTGCCATCGATAATACCACTTATGTGCATTCACATCACATTACCATTAGAGCTAGACACCTCTCTCATCCAACAATCACTAAGGTCATTTTGAGTGACTTAAGTAGTAAAGGAGAGAACGATCATCTATTTTTGGATGTGGATGATATCAATGTTTTATAGGGGTACACCGACTAGTGAAGTTTTTATCCAACAATCATTCCTTTCAAGGATGCCCCTAAAGGGGATCTTGATGCTTAAGGTTTGGATGTGGAGTATAAAATGGAGGAGGACAGGCCAAGGGTAATCACAACATATATTGATGCTCAAAGTGGTGACCAATAAATTAGTAAGTTAAATGAAACATAATAATCTTAGGATGTCCTTTCTATGGAGGTCTTTGTTGCTTTGTGTTGATTCCTTTTAGTGTTAGATCATTCATGTGTGCAAGGATAACAACTACATGAAATTTAAATTTATATAGTATTTTTATCAGCTAGAGTCCATTAGTATTGCATAGACTCCATTCTATCTTGAGGCCTTTGATTCTAGATAAAAACTACTTCATATTATTTTCAAAACCACTAAGAGGGATCATTTGGATGTATGACTTTAGTTGTTCACAAGCAATGGTATAAGCGAGAAGTAATTAGAGATAGGCATCTTCTTTTGGTTAGCTACGCATGAAGTTGAAAGACACAAAACCCACCAGAAAATAGAAGATCAAGTGGATTCACTAGAAGAATAATCAGATTACATTCAATGATTTACCTGAAGCAAGGGAGAGTTCAAATCATGTCAAACTAGCTTATTCAAATATGCGCTCTTTCAAAGCATATATAACATTTTTTAATTTATGGTATACGTCTAAGTAGTAGATGCTAAACCATATGAATCAAAATTCTTACAACTTCCTATCTTTGTATCAAAGTGAAATTATCTTACCTTATTTTCCTCATACCAAGGTGAATTTATTGCACCTTCTAACTTGTATCAATATTAGTGAAAAATCTAAAAGAAAAGATTGAGAACAAAAAGCAATGCAAAAGAATAAATGACTCACCAAAATCAGACATCTAGCTTAGATTGTTGACCCCACCATGTCATAAGAGATAATATTCTACATCCTCTTCATCAACTTGTTTATCAGTCCATCTACAAAAAAGGACATTTATTCAAAGCATTAAAACCCTACAAGAAATGCCTATATACAAAGAAATATAATTTGATATTAGAGTTTCTAAGATTTACTATTTTGGAGATAATCTTTTGATCACTTGTACAACATAGAGATTATATAGTAGCCATATAGAGGAATGAGAGCATGGGATGATTTTGGTAGATAGATGGCTTGTATCCAACAAGATCACCTACTTATTGGTCACTATGACTATATCATCATGTAATTTAAGTACATGTGATTGATGAGGTAGTTTGGACTAGTATGGAAAGTGCCATCGATAATACCACTTATGTGCATTCACATCACATTACCATTAGAGCTAGACACCTCTCTCATCCAACAATCACTAAGGTCATTTTGAGTAACTTAAGTAGTAAAGGAGAGAACGATCATCTATTTTTGGATGTGGATGATGTCAATGTTTTATAGGGGTACACCGACTAGTGAAGTTTTTATCCAACAATCATTCCTTTCAAGGATGCCCCTAAAGGGGATCTTGATGCTTAAGGTTTGGATGTGGAGTATAAAATGGAGGAGGACAGGCCAAGGGTAATCACAACATATATTGATGCTCAAAGTGGTGACCAATAAATTAGTAAGTTAAATGAAACATAATAATCTTAGGATGTCCTTTCTATGGAGGTCTTTGTTGCTTTGTGTTGATTCCTTTTAGTGTTAGATCATTCATGTGTGCAAGGATAACAACTACATGAAATTTAAATTTATATAGTATTTTTATCAGCTAGAGTCCATTAGTATTGCATAGACTCCATTCTATCTTGAGGCCTTTGATTCTAGATAAAAACTACTTCATATTATTTTCAAAACCACTAAGAGGGATCATTTGGATGTATGACTTTAGTTGTTCACAAGCAATGGTATAAGCGAGAAGTAATTAGAGATAGGAATCTTCTTTTGGTTAGCTACGCATGAAGTTGAAAGACACAAAACCCACCAGAAAATAGAAGATCAAGTGGATTCACTAGAAGAATAATCAGATTACATTCAATGATTTACCTGCAGCAAGGGAGAGTTCAAATCATGTCAAACTAGCTTATTCAAATATGCGCTCTTTCAAAGCATATATAACATCTTTTAATTTATGGTATACGTCTAAGTAGTAGATGCTAAACCATATGAATCAAAATTCTTACAACTTCCTATCTTTGTATCAAAGTGAAATTATCTTACCTTATTTTCCTCATACCAAGGTGAATTTATTGCACCTTCTAACTTGTATCAATATTAGTGAAAAATCTAAAAGAAAAGATTGAGAACAAAAAGCAATGCAAAAGAATAAATGACTCAACAAAATCAGACATCTAGCTTAGATTGTTGACCCCACCATGTCATAAGAGATAATATTCTACATCCTCTTCATCAACTTGTTTATCAGTCCATCTACAAAAAAGGACATTTATTCAAAGCATTAAAACCCTACAAGAAATGCCTATATACAAAGAAATATAATTTGATATTAGAGTTTCTAAGATTTACTATTTTGGAGATAATCTTTTGATCACTTGTACAGCATAGAGATTATATAGTAGCCATATAGAGGAATGAGAGCATGGGATGATTTTGGTAGATAGATGGCTTGTATCCAACAAGATCACCTACTTATTGGTCACTATGACTATATCATCATGTAATTTAAGTACATGTGATTGATGAGGTAGTTTGGACTAGTATGGAAAGTGCCATCGATAATACCACTTATGTGCATTCACAACACATTACCATTAGAGCTAGACACCTCTCTCATCCAACAATCACTAAGGTCATTTTGAGTGACTTAAGTAGTAAAGGAGAGAACGATCATCTATTTTTGGATGTGGATGATGTCAATGTTTTATAGGGGTACACCGACTAGTGAAGTTTTTATCCAACAATCATTCCTTTCAAGGATGCCCCTAAAGGGGATCTTGATGCTTAAGGTTTGGATGTGGAGTATAAAATGGAGGAGGACAGGCCAAGGGTACTCACAACATATATTGATGCTCAAAGTGGTGACCAATAAATTAGTAAGTTAAATGAAACATAATAATCTTAGGATGTCCTTTCTATGGAGGTCTTTGTTGCTTTGTGTTGATTCCTTTTAGTGTTAGATCATTCATGTGTGCAAGGATAACAACTACATGAAATTTAAATTTATATAGTATCTTTATCAGCTAGAGTCCATTAGTATTGCATAGACTCCATTCTATCTTGAGGCCTTTGATTCTAGATAAAAACTACTTCATATTATTTTCCAAACCACTAAGAGGGATCATTTGGATATATGATTTTAGTTGTTCACAAGCAATGGTATAAGCGAGAAGTAATTAGAGATAGGCATCTTCTTTTGGTTAGCTACGCATGAAGTTGAAAGACACAAAACCCACCAGAAAATAGAAGATCAAGTGGATTCACTAGAAGAATAATCAGATTACATTCAATGATTTACCTGCAGCAAGGGAGAGTTCAAATCATGTCAAACTAGCTTATTCAAATATGCGCTCTTTCAAAGCATATATAACATTTTTTAATTTATGGTATACGTCTAAGTAGTAGATGCTAAACCATATGAATCAAAATTCTTACAACTTCCTATCTTTGTATCAAAGTGAAATTATCTTACCTTATTTTCCTCATACCAAGGTGAATTTATTGCACCTTCTAACTTGTATCAATATTAGTGAAAAATCTAAAAGAAAAGATTGAGAACAAAAAGCAATGCAAAAGAATAAATGACTCAACAAGATCAGACATCTAGCTTTGATGCGATATTGATTTCTCCTTTTTCTTGGTTTTGCACCATGGACGTGAGAGTTTCTTCACCTTATCAGCTGAGTCATATTAGAGATGATCTCATCCCTATATCTTGAGGGTATAATGTGAGCATCATATAGGCCAAATTAGACTAATAGACACCACATGGAGACATTTGAGTCAAATACATAGCTTAGAGCTACTTATAACGAGTT
This sequence comes from Sequoia sempervirens, assembly GCA_007258455.2. NCBI lineage: Eukaryota > Viridiplantae > Streptophyta > Pinopsida > Cupressales > Cupressaceae > Sequoia > Sequoia sempervirens. The sequence goes on along the minus strand of VDFB02135743.1, from coordinate 34,658 downwards.
TTATGTACAATGAGTCATTGGGAAATAGAGCTTGGAACAGTGACAATTAACTAAGATCAAAGACAAACATTTCAACACATGAATGGATAGACATAGTTGTAATCACGAGCCCTAGTAAGAGAAACACCAGCAAGCAGGGTTTTCTCCAATCTATCATCAACAAGAAATTATGTGTAACAAGCACATAAAGGAACGGCTTACAACTAAGGAACGGCTGAGGAATGGCTGAGGAATGGCTTAATCCAAGGAGGGTTTTCTGTTTTTCCCAGATTAAGTGGTCTACAACTCTACAAAAATAAAATACAAACTATACAAGTAACTTTCAGCAAAGACTAATCTAAATGTGAAAATCCATTGATAAACTGTAGCCAGAAATGAAAGCGCCACAAATTGTCTATCACACACATGAATCACCACATGAAATTGTGTAAAAGCGCCAGAATTTTGTTCTATTTCACAAAGTCTTACCTCCATGCATGTCCCTTGCGTAAATGCCCAGATAGTGAAAGCGCCAGAAATGCCCTGTTTGTTGGAAATCTTGTGAAAGCAGCTTCGCCCGCCAAAAAGAATTCCTGTGAAAACGACCTGCCCGCGAAAAAACCAAAATGAACCTGTCTCTAAACTTTTAGAGGGAGAAATAAGGGCGTTCTCTAAAGTTGGGGGAGAAAATTTGGTCTTCGAGCGAAGGAGTGGTTCGAACGAAGCCATGCTTTATTTTGATTTTAAAATTTTAAAGAATTTTCATGGGGCGGCTGGGGGTTCATTCGAAGCCCCCCTTCATTAGAAGGGGGGGTGCTTCTAATGAACCCCCTTCATTAGAAGGCCCCCCTTCATTCGAACCACCCAATTAAATTTTTTTTGTGCATTTCTAATTTTTCTTAGTCCAAAAAATTGTAACCCACTATTGTGGGTTCACCCAGGAGGTTGCATGGGTTTTAAAGTGAGTTAAAAAGAATTCACTAGTTTTGTAGGTTTAATGGAAGACCATGGCTGCTATGGAAAGCGAGGAATGGTGATGGAGACAAAATACATTTTCCAGTGGTTGATGGTGGCCATAGGGGAGAACATGGAGGCTATAGTACCTAAGTTCTCTAGTATCAAGTATTTCTAGGGATGCATTTTTCACGGAAGTGACATAAAATGGAGTATCATGCCTATTTTCCACGGCCTTGGCATGTACAATACACAAACATAATTTTTTTGTAAGTCTTTTGCTCTCTATGTTTTTTTCCTTGGGATGTTCTCCTTTTTTAAGTTATGTAATGTTAACTTGTCAAAATTGGGTGAAGAGCATTTGTGAATTAGAAAATGGGATGAAACAATAGATATTTTCCATTGGTTGATTGTGTCCAACTGGAAAATGACAAGGCTATAGTTTTTTAATTCTTCTGAAACAATGAGAGTTTCCAAAGATGCATTTTGGATGCTAAGAAATATAAAACAGGGGAGGAATTTGAAGGACATAATGTGTTGGTGTTGGGTGCGGTTATTTCAACATAGAAATGTTTCTTGATTTGTGAAACCACAATGAAACCCCTCCATGGTCATTAACAACTCTATAAGTAAATTTTTATATCTATCGGCTTGTTCTAAGCCCTCTATGCTACAATTCCAACTAGGTTGTTTCTTGGTTCTTGTTTACATTGTTTGATCACTTGGGTGGGTTTTTGGTTTTTGGTTTTTGATCAGTTTAAGGTCATGGGTGGGTTGGATTCATTAAGTGGTACCTCCTTTATGGGTTTCCTAGTAGGTGAATATATCCTTGTATATATCCTTGTAATTTTTCGATTGATGTTGCATGTTGCATTTTTATTGGCATTTTTCAAGAACACAATTTTTTGTTCTTTGGAAATTGCATCGAATCTAAGAGCTCTCCATGGCAGGATTATTCAATTAATGGAGAATGTGTTGCTTCTACAGAGATTATCAGAGAATTTTTTCCCATTGCCACGTTTGGCGATTTCATGCAAAGGCTCTGTGAAAGTGAAGAGGATTTTGAGTGTTTTTTTTCTTGAACTCATTCAAAGAAGATGATGGGTATGTGTAGGATCATCATGGAAAAAATAGGCCCTTGAGTGGAAAAAAATTTAGAAAAATCAAAGTTACGCAACTTGACATAAAAATTTGAATAATTTATCTATATTATTTCAAAAATATGTAAGAATAGAATTTGTAGCACATTGAATGTAGTTTCTAAACTACTAGGTTTAAAAAAAAAAAATCTATTTGGTCAAAATTTGAAATTTCAATGCAGTAGCACTTAAATTTTAGGGAAAAAATAGGAAGTAGGTGTCTTTCTGACCACCCTAACCAGAATGAAATGATAATATTTTATAAGATTTTAGATATAAGTAGAGGAATCATGTCCTGATATGATGCATATTTTTTTGTAATTCTTTTCCAAGTAAATAATTAATTATGATTTTTTATTACAACTTTTAAAAAATATAAAAACTTGTATGTTTGACCACCTTAACTTGGTCAAAAATTCATGAAATTCAATTCTTTTTTTTAATCCTATATTATATGAAGCGTAGAATGTGACACATGTTTTGGATTCAAAAAATTTGATATCGTTTGAAAGCTATAGATATTTTTCAATCAACCTATCAATCAAGACTTTACTCATAATTCAAATAGAAAATGAATAATAATTATTTATTAAATTCAAAGTAAATCATAATTTATATTGGTGGAAAGTTGAGAATATCCTTTAAAACCTCTTTTCGTTTCATCAATTTTGGGTATAAAAAAAAAGTCGTTAGCCACATACCCATCATATCGCCACTTTTTGGCCCATCATGATCATGCATATACCCTAATGAAATTCGAGAGCTATGTAATGTCCAAGCTAAAGTGATATGCAAGAGAGAGTAAAGTATATATACTCTTTTAGAATATTGTTTTTATAGAGGGTATAGATTGTTTTGATTTGACTATATGGGTTTGGATTATATGATTAATCTTTGTTGGTTAATCTATAATAATTATTACTGCAAGTGTCTGCTTTATTGTTAGAGAGCTTCAATTTTACAGTCAATCATGTGTTGGTTGTCTTGTTGTTAAGTTTGGTGTTTAGAAATTATATTCAAAAGGGTTGTTTAGTCAGTCTCCATGTTAACAAACCTAATTTGGTGTTGGAATGAAGAGTTGTATTATGATTGTAAATGTATAGTAATGAGTTTTACACATTTTGAAATGGGTTTTATTAATGTCTCTATGTGTTGTAATGGGTTTTATACAATTTATAATGGGTTTTATTAACGTATATTGTGTTATAATGGGTGTTCTACAGGGATATTTAAGCGATGATAAGGCAATGGTAAAGGCCATACAAGGCATTGTTGTTGTTATTTCTATTTTTGGTAGGTCCCAACTTACAAATCAGCTCAAGATTGTAGATGCCATTAATGGAATTGGCACAATTAAGGTGGGGACTAGGACCCAAACATTATTTATTTTAATGCATATTAGCTATAACTGACTCAAGAATTGTTGAGTGACTTTGATGCAAAGGTTTCTTCCTTCATAATTTGGTCATGATATAGACAAAGCTAATCTAGTGGAGCCAAGGCTAAGCTCTTACAAAGAAAATTGGCACAATTAAGGTAGGGACTAGGACCTAAACATTTTTTTTTGTGTATATTAGCTATAACTGACTCAATAATTGTTGAGTGACTTTGATGCAAAGGTTTCTTCCTTCAAAATTTGGTCATGATATTGTAGAGCTAATCTAGTGGAGCGAGGGCTAAGCTCTTACAAAAAAAAGATATTTGTTAGGAGGGCAGTAGAGGCAACTAACATTCCATACACTTACATTTGTTGCAATTCTAGTGCTGAGTGGCCTTATTTTAATCACACCCATCCCTCTGAACTTCCTTCTCCCCAATACCAGTTTGAAATATATGGAGATGGAAACATCAAGGGTAAGATTATAGGGTATGTAAAGACCTGCACTTCCTTGAACCAAAAATTTCACTAGTTTTTTTTTTTTTAAAGTAAATCCCTTAATGTCTTTCTCAATTAGTTGTATACTCAGGAACTTCTATCCATACGGGATAGGCATTTATCCATCCGGGATAGGCATCTAACCATACGGGTTAAGATAATGTCCATACGAGACCAAGACTCATCTATCCATCCGGGATAGGCATCTAACCTTTTGGGTTAGGTTAATGTCCATTTGGGACCAAGATCTATCTATCTAAATAATGTAGACATCTAACCACATGGGTTAGAAAATGCTCTGACCAGAGACTTAGACTCATCGGGACCATCTGGGTCCTGAGTCACTCTCTAAAGACTACACTCCCCTACTAGGAGTGCACCGAGGTCAATGTCCTTAGGAGTATGTGAGATAATAATAAAAGCTTGAGTCTCGCCTCGGAATTTGGCCTAAAGCCTCGAGGAATCAAGCGAATCCATCTGGGATTCCTTCTGAGTATAACAAGGAATCTCTAACTTCAATTTTAATATTTATTTATCTTCCTTTATCTTAAGGTATATTAACAAGGCCAATAAGGTAAAAACCCTTAACCAATCCTAAATCCCCACCCCAATTACCTGCATACTAGGGACAACTCTGTCCGTAGACTGCCTATATACACCGTTTCAGCATGGGATCAAGGCGTATAATATGTAGTTCTATTTTCTAATTTATTGTTGGATGTAAACTGTTTTGTGGGTACGTGCCCCTTTCTAGGGCCATTGCCCCAGACAGTTTCTCTTTGGTTACTACCCACATAAGGCAGTATATAAAGCATAAAGATTCATGGTGATCTTTTGCTTATTTCCTAATTCATCTATGTCCTAAATTCCTATAAGACATGTCACCCTTGCCCGTTAAATAAAATATAAAAGAATTAAAAATTCAATTCACATGCCCAAACCCTATTGGAGTTTTCTATGGTCTTCACTAGCAGATGTAAGTCCATTATAGTATTATCTTTTTTTTATATTATCGATCCAAGAGGGATTTCCCACTCCTTGGATTTTAACTCCAAAATGATCTTTATTACTCCCTTGCAATTTATAGGGACGATGCCACAGACGTCGTTGTTGCAGCTTTATTAGGCTATACGTGCAGTAACTCAAGCATGATGACATTACCTGTAAACGTGAGTCAGAGGCACCGTTAATACCGAACGCTATTGGTTTTTATGTTTTCCTCCTCTTATTTAATTTTTCTATCTAAGGAGAAATTAAATGCATTATCAATAATAAGAAAAGTAGCTTGTGCACATAAACCAAATGGAATATAAAAGGTTTATACCTTCTTGCTAAGGAAGTAAAATTAAATGAACTTACTAAATAAAAAAACTATCTATTCAAGTATATTTTCTAGAAAGAAGTATTACATCTACTTACATCCTATGAAAGTAAATTTTTTGTAACAATGAATTGAATAGTCAAATCCATTTATGAAATAAAAATATTTAAATATAAAGTTAAATTCTTCAAGATGGGTGATCTAATTCATAGATGGTATGAATCTAATTATTTTGCAATGTTAGTATTTCCTAGGAAAGAAATTTGAATCTATTTGCATAATTTTTCATAGAGAAAGTAGTTTTTGATTTAAATCGCATAATATTTTTGAGATAAATATCCATCTAAGATAGCATAAATAATTTCCAATTCAATGGCATAATCTATTGTTTCAAGAAAAAGGTTTATTAATTTTGATTGAATTGCATGACTAAAGAAGACTGGACTTTAATTGCATAAGTTATTTCACTGATATCTTAGATAGATAAATCAATACAATGTCTTAATAAGAGCCTTGATTTTAATTGTATAAGTTATATTACTAATGCCTCAAGATTGATGATCTATCTAAAATAGGTTTGCATTAATTTGTATAAGTTTATTCTTGATAACATTCTAATGATTACATATTCACTTTGACCTTGTTGTAATTAAATGAATCAACCTTGTTTTAAAAAGAATTGAATCTACTTGCATATTTAAAGAATAACCATGATGTTGAAGAATTAAGTTTATAGCAAATTTATTAAATCATAACTATGATGTTTGTGCTATAAGCCTTGAATCTTAAGAAGATAAATTTATTACATGGAGAGAAAGTTTATTTGAAGAATAACAATAAATCTAAGAGTTAAGTTTATGGCATAATAAGAAAGCACTTTTCTTAAAGAGATATTATTAATTCCTTAAGTTAGTTTGTATTTTGTTTGCATGAATTCAATTTTACTACTTACCATTTGGTAAAACAATGAATCTCTCATTTAATGAAACATAAATTTAAACTTAAAATTTAATGTCTAATAGTCATAATTGTTATCATAGAATTGTTATTATTGTCATAAAGCTATAGTGTTGTCATAAGATATAAAAGTTGTCATTCCTTTATTTTAAAATCTTCTATAACCATACTCATAGTTTATCATCATTTTATGAAGAAGAGAAGTATATTCTAAGTTCATTTGTTATATTCAACAATAGCTAGTAATCATTTTTATTTTTTTAAATAAAATTAAATACTATCTCATAGAACCGTGGTTTGGACCAAATCTTCATCAATCATAGATGTTATTTAATTTGTTGTCTTACTAATTTAGGGTAACATTATTAAAATTAAAAAGTTCATGGAATAACTTGAATTCATTTAGTGTATGAGCCCATCTTTTGATTGTTAATTAGATCAAATAATTTATTCTTTAATCTATCCAATTGATACCCCTTTGAAAATTCTTTCAATTTATTTATACTAAAAAAAAACTATTTTATTTATGACTTAGCTAAATCAAAGGAATAATTTTTTTTAAGAATTTTAATATAAAAACCCATATTATAAAACATATGTATTTAGATATATTTTATTTTAACAATAATAAAACAATAATTTAATTTAAAGAAATAATATTTCTTTATAAATAAAAATAGATGAGAATGAACTTATTGATTTAAAGATAAAAATTAAAATTAATTTTTATCCTAGATTTAGTTTAGAAAAACAACGAATGGTAAGAACAATAATAGGTTGATTCTAATTTATAAATATATATATATTCACAAAGAAAGCTATGAAAGAGAGTAATAGTTTGATCCTAGAAAATATTCTAGATTTGATTAGTTATTCTAAAAAGAAATCAAAATAAAGAAAACCTAGATGTTTATGGAGTTGCAACAATTTTCTTCCAAATCCTCTCTTTGTGCCTTCTTCAACTTGATTCTCCTTCCTTCAATCCTATCCTTATTCAAAGTGATAGCATAAGATACACTCCATGTGTTGTTGATGAGAGAAGAAATGGCCTCAATTTATAGACTTGAGGGGAGGTAAATGGAGGGCCAAGATTGGAGATTGATTCAGCGGCTAGGATTGTTTGAGAAGGTGGGGTTTTGATTGATAGCTTCACTTTGTGACAAGTGTCACAAGAAGAAGGCTTTAAAAATAGGCCCACATAGCATGGGAAGTGGAGCCAAGGGTTCTCACACATGTGTGAGTACACTTCGGGAGAGGTGGATATGACAAGTCCCCACATCTTTCCCAAGACCATAAAACTCGTCACTTGTCTTTAAGTGACTTTTTAGGGGTTCATAATTTTTCCAAAAGGCCATATTATGTTTTCAATAAGCTTCCACACCATAGGTACTTACCCTGGAGGTTCATTTTTACCCTAAAGTCAATAGAACAAGCCCAAATAACTATATGAAAGAGAATTCTAATTTTAAAATACAAATTTTGATTTGTGAGCACACCTTGGGTAGATGGGATGTTGACATATCTATGACATATAAAAGAGAGGGTGGCTTGATAATGACATGTCTATGACATGTAAGGGAGGGTAGTTTGACCACGTGTGCTCACACATGTGTGAGCACACATTGTGAAGCCAAATGGCTAAAAGAGAAAAGGTCACATGCATGGTGTGAACTCCCACACAAGGGTGAGTGGGGATGAGTTGTAAGGTGATAGTGACTTGTGCATGCAAGTTACATGTGAGTAAGATTAGAATAAATTTTTAAATTTGAAAAAAAATGATAATGAAGATTAATTAATCAATTAATTTAGGATTAACTAATTAATGGATTATGAAGGATAGTGGCATCTCCCTAATCATGATTAATTAGATTAAATATTGTATTATATTAATTAATGTGACTTATGAAAGTGGTTAATTTTATAAATAATAGGTTATTCTAATCAATAATGCTTAGGATATGATGATAACGCTTGTTACCTAATTACTTAATTTTTATTTTTTATTTTTATTCAAAATTATTTTATTCCTTTTCTTTTTTTTTCAACACCATGTGCTAAAATTGTTAATGAAACACCTATTTATTAATGTTAACTTTTATTTGTTCCTATGTATTTAATAATTTAATAATTCTTTTTTTTTGTTCTTTATTTAATCTCTACCTTCTCCACACATAAATTAATTGTATAAACCACTTACATAATATTACCACACAAAATTATAGTATGTCTAAAGTTTTAACATAAAGAGAGTCATGACAAGGTATGTCCAGGATCATCATGGAAAAAATAGGCCCTTAAGTGGCAAAAAATTCAGAAAAATCAGAGTTAGGCAACTTGACATAAAAATTTGAATAAGTTATCTATATTATTTCAAAAATATGTAAGAATAGAATCTGTAGCAAATTGAATGTAGTTTCTAAACTACTAGGTTTGTTTAAAAAAAAATCTATTTGGTGAAAATTTGAAATTTCAATGCAGTAGTACTTAAATTTTAGGGAAAAATAAGAAGTACAGGTGTCTGTCTGACCACCATAACCACAATAAAATGATAATATTTTTTTATAAGATTTTAGATATAAGTAGAGGACTATGCCCCGATGTGATGCATATTTTTTTGTAGTTTTTTTCCAAGTAAATAATTAATTATGATTTTTTTATTACAATTCTTTTTTAAATATAAAAACTCATATGTTTGACCACCTTAACTTGGTCAAAAATTCATGAAATTCAATTTTTCTCTTTTTAATCCTATATAGTATGTGAAACATAGAATGTGAAGCATGTTTTGTATTTAAAAAATGTGATACTGTTTGAAAGCTATAGATATTTTTCAATCAGCATATCAATCAGGACTTTAATCATAATTTGAATAGAAAATGAATGATAATTACTTATTAAATTCAAAGTAAAGCATAATTTATATCAGTGAAAAGCGAAGAATCTCCTTTAAAAACTCTTTTCGTTTTATCAGTTTTGAGTAAAAAAATAGTTGTCAACCACAAACCCATCATATTGCCACTTTTTGGCCCATCATGATACCTACACATACCCTATAATACAATACCATATTAGAGAATGATGGAGTAAAGATATGGATGTAGAATAATATCATATTTTTTCTTAACTGATAGATTGTTCTAGTCTCTGATCTTGTTAATTTATGGATTATTAATAACTGCATACTTTGTGAGTGGGAAAGACATTGGAAAATACATGATAAAGATTGTGGAGGATGCTTTGAAAATGTTGAACTCATTGAAACTATTCTAAATGCATAAAATATCTCATTGTAGAGAATGAATCACTGTCATTTAGGGTTTTCTTTCCTATTAGAGGAATATCTTCCTCATTTCTATGATCTTGAATTGTATAATATCTTTGGGGATGACAACCCTTCTATGTAGCACCTTTTTACATATAATCTATGTAAAATTGATTTACTCAATAGATAAACGTTTCATGTACAAAATTTTATCCTTTTAAAGAATAGATCAAATGAACTTTTTCCTCTCTACTTTATGTTCTCCCTAAAGCATCTTATTGTATGGTGGCCAAATGTTTTGTTCTTTAACAAAATAGAATTGCTTAAAATTTTGATATGGTTGGTTGTGATCTTGCTAACATAAGATAGTTTGTAGTGCTATTGCTAAAATAAAGTATGCACTTGAAATTGTGCTAATAATAAATGGAAACAAGTAAAAGAGAGCTAAACTCTAGAAAAAAAGTACCTAGAGGGATTGAGGGATTATGGATTAAATATTATATAATTGAATCTCCTATGGAGAGCATGAGAGATATTTTGAGTACCTCTTGTGTATTTGATGATGGCAGCTCTAAACCAGAGGATGAGGGTGATTTTTTCCATTTGTGGGGGGTATGGATGCTCCAACCTACTGAGGTGTTTTTTTTTGGGCTCTTTCCTAGGTTTATGGGAGTGTCTGTTGTGCTTGGGGTCCAATTTGTGGATGCTCAACTCCTAGTCTTGGTGGTTCTTCATCCTGGTGGTCTGTGGATGACTTTTGTCCTTTCATGGATGCCCCTTCAGGGATGTGATGTGAGCTACTTAGTTTCTCCTGCACAGGTGGTTGTGTTTCTTCCTTTTTTTTTTGCTTTGGGGCCTTGGTCATTTTTGGTTTAAGCCCTTTGTCTTTATGACTTGGCATGGTTTCTATAGACCCCTCTTCCTATGCAGTTGGGTTATTGTTTCTCTTCTTGGGTGCTAATGCAGGTATTTGTGTTTCCTAGCCCTTTTAGTGGCATGCTTCATTGAGGGGATCAGGTTGTTCATTCTAATTCTTCCTACTTTGATGCTTTGATTTTCCTTTTTCCATCTTGCTTTGGACTTTAGGTTTGCTGAGTTTTTTGGGTCTTATCTCCTTGACGCAATCTAGCTTGGAACTTTGTATTTTTTTGCTTCTTATTTGGCTTTGCATTGTCCCTCCTTCATGGACATGGGTTTTATGGTTCTTGGGAGAACTAAGTTAAGTTTTCATATATTTGTGTTATGCAAAGGGTTATTCTATTATATCTATGTGGGCCTCATAGTTTTATTTGTCATGCTCTTGTGGAGGGATCTCTAAACCATTATGTTGGTGCTTGTTTCTCACTTTACTTCCTTCAAGATTGGTCTTCTTGTGGGATTTTTTTTGTTGTAGTTCATTTTTTTGTTGTTCTGCTTCTTTGACCCTAGAGATTGAGGGTTTTGTGATATTTTGGACCTTTGTGAATGTGATGGTGGTTGCCATGTCTATTGATGGAGTTGTCATGCTAAAATTTGTTGGCCTACAATATCTTTTGTGTAAACCTTGGACCAAGATGTTGCTACTTGAGTTTGTTATCTCCTTCGTGGGTGGTGCTGCTCATGTTACAATGTTTTTTCTGATGGTTGTGCTACTCCAAACATTCATTCTGAAGCCTCCAGGAAGTCTATTTACTCAACTTTTGGTTGAGGTACTTTCCTTCATGTACCAATCACTCGGGCTACCAAGGGGTGAGGTGAAAACTTTTTCTATGGGTGTGTTGGCTTCCTATTGGGTTCTATAGTTGAGGCCTTCTATGGAGGTAGAGATTAATCCTTTAGAGATGAAACCCTCTCCTTTTGAGGTGGAGTTGGTAGTTGTAGTTGTGATAGGGAGCTCCCTTTTCTTTTGTTGGTTCCTTTTGAGGTGGAGCCCGTTTGTTATGGAGATTGGGGGAATTCATGGTTATGGTTCTTACTTCATCCTCTCTTTTAGATTGGGGCTCTCTCCAATTGAGGTGGAGTTTGAGTTGGTGTTTCAGATGAGGTGGTGTATTGGGATGTCTTTAGCTCCTCAAAGTCTTGTTGGGCTCTTTCATTCCCCCTTTGTGAAAAAGAGTTTTCATGTGCTAGACCTTTTCATCAATAGGGGTTGGTGTTTTAATAGTATTCTTATTTGGGTGGTTTTTCTTTCTAGTTTTGTTGTCTCCTATAGAGGTGGAGAGGCTAGTTAGTTGATGGGGTCTCTCTTCTCCATAAATGTTAATGCTGATTATGGATCAGAATTAGATTCTCTGAGTATCAAGCTTAATGTGGATCATTTCCATCAAGGAATGTTGATGGGCTTAGCTATTTTTAGGTGGTTTGGGTTTCAGGACCCTCTAAACCCTTCTTATATGGGTTTGAATTATGATTCATCTTTCCCACCTTTGGAGTGGTTTTTGTTATAGGATGCTACTTTGGCAGCTTGGACTTGCATTGTGGCATGGTGGGTGCAGTCTCAAGACAAAATAAGATCAGAAAAATGCTCAAGAAGATGGGGAAAAGTGAAGACAAGAAGGACTAGGAAGACAAAGATGGCCTTGATTAGGGGGAGTTTGTGTCCCAATTGGCATATATTGGGAGTTGGTTGCCAATGCTAAGTAATAAAATTGCTTCTCTGTTTTGTTACCTTTTTTCTTAGGTTATATGGCTGCTCTAAAACTTTTGGTCTTTAGTTTTATTGTCCTAGACTTCTATTTCATAATAGCTATGTTATGGTTATGTACTATTGGACTTTGGTTAATCTTATAAATGTTCTACGTACTATTTTGTGGATTAACATGGGGATTATGTTTTTTATTATATTGCTTATGGTTTTTTAGTTGCAATTTTTGGTACTTGGCCTATGAGCCTTTATGGGTGTTGGTTTGTTTTGTTTTCTGTTGTTTTATGGTGGTGGATGGTGTTGTTTTTCCTAGCCCATTTCTCCATTTTCTGTTATGGATTTGTAACCATGGGATCAAGGCCCTTCCCCTTCTTAACTAATCAAAAAAATTAAAAGAGAAAATAAGTGCCACATAACAAGTAATAAGTAAACAAAGATATGCCAAAATAAAAGTTCATAACATAAAGAAGAAAACACATGAGTGATAATGGACAAATATGAATTAGATCATAGAAATTTTATCGTGTAGGTAATCTTATTATCCTATAGTAGCATCCAAATTAACATGAAACCATGGGTGAAAGAAATATAGTCTCAATGTCATCCACTGGTATCCAAAGTATTACAAAGAAGAATTTGAATTTCCAAAATTTTGGATTCACAAGATATTGGTAATTCTTAATTTTATGCATCATCCTCAAAATATACAAATATACACTCAAAACATACCTATATGGTTATAAATCGCATAAAAATAAGATGTGTATACTAACACAAAGTCTATGTGCCAGATAGGCAATAATATTTGTATTAAATTGACAAAAGATGTGCCACAATTTTTTTTGGGATCATCTACCAAATTAATGTCATCATCATATTATTAGAATATAGTGGTGGAACTTATATAAATTAGGTGTTGTATTTATGTTTTAGTGCTTCCCATTGATTAGCAAAATGAAATAGCATTTAATGATATACACAAGAGAGAGATATTTAATGGAAATGCTTAGGACCTTTCTTATTTGCATGAGGAAGTAGTATGATCAATTAATATTATAAAAAAATGGATAGGACATGTTTATGGAGGTCGCCATGATGTGTATATGATCATTGGTTATGTTTGGATGAAATGAAAGAAGTTTGGTTACTTGAGAGGGGCTTGCAAGAAATAGAAGTTATTATTTTCAAAAAGGAAATGGTACAAGAGGGGTAGTGAGTAAAGGAGGTGGAGCAATGAAATGGTGAGGATTTTTGTTAATGGGGTGGGTCATTTATAGGGGAATACAGGGTTTAATTACATATTATTAAAATAAGGTGAACTATTTCAAATTTTAATGCTCCAAGAAGTATGCAAATCTAATTTTATCAATGCAACATTGAGTTCATAAAGATATAATGTGAAAGCCTAAAATTAGCAAATAGAAATTAGTTAACCATATGATATGATTGGAAAACACAGTGGGGTCGAAGGCTCACCCCCCATGCTAGGAGATAGTAACAAGGATTCCTAGACAAGACCATCTACCTCTAGACACAGGCTAATACATAACTAAGCTAAATCAAATACAAATACAACATCACTTAACACAATGGTTACAATGCTTCCAGAGTTAAATAATCAATTGCATCACTAATACAAACATACTGCTAACTTAGGAGAAGTGTCATCACAATGTTACATGGGATATCCTGGTAAGTCTTCCTAGGTCCCCACCCCCATCTCGGGATATCCTGGAAACCTCTAACGAATCCTGACCCCTCATGCAAACCAATGCGGAATCAGTTATCTCTCATAAAGACAAGATAACGATCTTTCCATTCCAAGCCTTCTTGTCCCATCCCAAGTCTATACAAGCCCTTGCATCCATGAGTGAGGAAAATTTAATCTTATTAAGTGTTTGATACTACCTATTCCTCTAATCATTTTATTTACATTATCATTGGATTAACTAACTTACAATGAGTTACCCTAGCACCACTTTGTGTGCCGGCCCTCATTGGAAGCCACTCCTCTAAGAAAACACGTGGAATAACTCCACAACCCAAGGGTACACAAGTGCAACCTAAGAACATTAAATCCCTATCCACAACATAAAGTCAACATATCCCTTTCGCAATAACCAGGTATCTCACTGGATCCATTAAGACGCACTACCCAACATGAATTACAATCCCCATCTCAAGAAAACTCATCTGGAAATCTAACATAAACAAATAACCCCATTTTCCGAACAACTATAGTGAAAGAAATCACATAATGAAAAGACAATTTGGAAATTTAATAACCTACTTTAGGATTTACTAAATCCAAGCAAAGCAACGACACAATGCATGTAATCAATTTTAAATGATTTATATTATTTGAAATATGAAGTTTGAACTAATTGTTTCCTTCCAACTTCCTCGATTACAACAAGTGTTAACAATTAATTATTATTTTTAAATAACATTATTCTCTTATTAAATCCATATTTGCATCATTATACTTAAATAACCTTAAAATAATTATAATTATATATTTAAATATATATATTTATAAAACCAAGATAAATCACAATGTATATTTATATAATATATAAAATATATATAATATAAATATATAATATTTATTTATTTATTTTAAATAACACTATTTAAATATATCTATATATATATATATTTATATAATATATAATATATATATATTATAAATATTATATATATTATATATCATATAAAATATATATAATATTTATATTATATATTTTTGTTTTAAAGCAAACAACCCATGGAAAACAGGGGGTTGGCTGCCTATGCAGCCTCCCCTTTAAAAAAAAAAAAATTAATTCCTTTATATATATATATATATATATAAACAATAACAAAAGAAAAATAGAGGCTTTGTTTTCTATAGCCTCGAGGACAAAATTCCATGACAGAAGAATTTTTTTTTATAAATTTTTTTCATAGAAATTTCCAACATAAAAGCATGTGATTTTTATATGAAAAAAATCTATTTGTAAACATACAAAAATTTCCTTTTACAACCACTTGGGCAAATCTTTCTAACAAAGAAAACTACAACAATCATTTTCAAGAAACAAGAATTTTTCTTTGATTTCAATTCTGGAAATTTCCAAATCTAAACAGAGAGGTTTCTAATTTTATTTTATTTTGTTTCTATCTCAATTCTCTATTGTTAAAATTTCATTTGCCAAAATTTCTGTTGTAAGAGTTTGTTTTTCTACAAGAATCTAAATTATTTTTCCATGATTTCAACAGGGTTTTCAAATTTGTTTGCAAATGAGTTTTCAATTTGAAAATCCAAAATTTGGAAACAATAAAACAAGAAAGAAACTGTGATCTGAAGCTTGAAGAAGAAGAAATTTGGTGTTAAGCTGCAAATTCCAATTCTTCCAGAATCTTTCCAAATCTTCACTCCAATTCCAAAAAATAGTATCCCTAAACAAGAAAACCTTATTTCCTTCTTCACAACAAACTTTATCCAAGCATGAAAAATGTCCTTCCATTCTTCTCCCAAAATCTTCACTTCTCCATCTAAGAATGTATATCCAAAAACAAGAAAGCTTTCATTTCTTTTAACAATAATTTCTCCAACAAAAAGTATAAAATAAGCATCCAATAAAAATAAATATCCCCCATAAATTTTCCCCAAATTTAGTCAACTTCTCCAAAAATATCCCATCCACCATAGTTGTTTCTCCCTCTATGAATTTTGAGAATTTTTTTTTTTAAATAATTTAAAACCAAATTTCTTTTCAACAAGATTTTATTATTGCGAATGAAATTAGATTGACGGATGAATATGGGTCAGGCATTCTGCAACTCGAGCTAGGGCATCCGCTCCCTAGCTCTGTTTGTTCTTTCTTGTGCATGCGAAGGGGGGGCCTTCGATGTCTGTTGGGGTACGGATCAGAGTTGGCTATTCGCTGTGTCTCGTTCTTGGCTGAGTCTCCATGGTGCAAGTTTCTGGTTCAGGTGAGGGTTTGTGCCCTTTTCTTGTGTGGAATCCTCTATTTTATCTTGTGTGGGAAGTCTTCTTCATTGGTGTTTCCTGTGGGCTTTTCTAGTGGTTAGTGGTGGGTGTTGGGCTGGGGTTTACAACATGTGGTTGGCTTTTTATATCTTGGGGGCCTTGCATGCCTGCTGTCTTTGGTGCTTCTCTCTGCTGCATGGGTGGGGAGGATTGAAGGTGTGGGGTTTGGTGTGGAGAGGATTTCCCCACCCATTTTTGGGGTTCATGTTTTTTTTCCTAGGCATGATGGCTTGCTTAAAGGGTGAGACGTCAGCGAGGAGCCCTCACTTGGACTTTTAGGCAATGATAGGCTCAAAGTTTTCAAGTCAAGGGATGAAGACCTTCAATAAAAATATATTTTCTCAGAATACTGGGATTGTTGATTTGGGGTTATCTAATGGCTCATGGATCATGAAGATTAACGGTTGTCTTGAGAGGTGCAAGGAGAGGCCAAAACTAGTTGTTCCATCTGAAATGATTGCTGAAGATGTTGAGTATTATTCAAATCACTCCTTATATTGTAACTTTTTGGGGATGAGGGTTTCTTTGCAATTTTTGGAGGTTTGGGCCCAGAGGACATAGGAGCCAGAGGGGGAAATGTAGATAATGTTGCTGGTAAACAATTATTTCATGATGTGCTTTCCTGGTCCCCCAATCCTAAGGGGACCTATACTATAGCCTCTGGTTATAGTGTGTTATTGTCTCATAGGTTGGTTGGGCCTGAAATTAAGTGGTGGAAGAAGGTCTGAAACAAGCTTTCTTGGCCAAAATGTAATTGCTTTGTTTGGATGTTGGCCTGGGATAAGTGTTTGAACTGGGATAACATTTGGAAGAGAGGTTTCCAGGGTCCTTCTGTTTGTGTTGTGTGGGGCTAATGAGGAGGACTCTACTCACTTATTTTTTTGTTTCTCTTTTTCCCTTCAGCTTTGGCATTTTTGGTGGGTTGTTTGGAAAATTTCTTGTGTTCATGCTTCCTCCTTGATTGAATTTTGGCAGGGGATGGGTCGGCCCCCCTCTGTGGCCTCTTTTTTGTAGGAGGTGTAGTTTGTGGGGCCTATCTTCTTATTGTGGCAGATTTGGTTGGAACGTAATCGAAGGATATTTCATGGAGAACAGAGGCTGGTGCAACAAATTTGGCAGAGATTATTGGGTATGGTTCAGGAAATAGTGGAAGCTAGGTGTGAAGTGGAATTCCCTTTGGTGAAAAGGGATATAGAGTTGGTGGAGAGATTGGGGATTCAGGGGTTGTCATTGGCTCGGGCTAAGGCTAAGAGAGGACAACGAGAGAAGTAGAAAATTGATAGGGATGGCAAATGACAACTTCCCCCATTCGGTGTTTTGAAGATCAATACTGATGGATCTTGAAGGGGCAATCTGGGACCAGCTGGCATTGGGGGGATTGGTAGGGATTCTTTGGGCTTGATTATCTTCATCTTTTTGATCTATGAAGGAACTCATACCATCAACCTGGTGGAAGGGTTGGCTATTCTTGATGCTCTTGAGTGAGCTCATGCTTTGGGGTGGAGAAGGATTGTTTGTGAATCTATTTCTCAGATATTGATCAATTTTCTTATTGAGCAGAAAGTAGCTGATGTCAGCTGGTAGTTGGCTAGGGTTGTGCAACAAATTCTGTGGGTTAGTTCTTTGATGGAAACAGTGTTTTTTGTCCATATTCCAAGGGAGTGGAATAGGGCAACTGATTGTTTGGAAAAATGGGCTTCTGAGCATGTTGAGGGATGGAGAATTGAGGAGTGGGAGTTGGTTCTTCAGGAGCTCCATCTTGATTTAATAAATATTCTTGCTGAAGATAGGGCTGGGAATGGTGACAGCTGATGGTGCTGGCTATTTTTTCTTAGTTTGGTTTGTTGTTCTTATTTTTCCTTGGGATCTCAGTCATGTGCTTCCTTTGTAATGTTGCTTTCTGATCTTCAATAAAAAATTTACCCCCTTTTTATTAAAAAAAATATTTTATTACTTTTTAAAAATTTCCATTTCAAAAGGAATTTAAAGCTTTTAATAATTTCTTTTCAAAAGAATTTACAACTTTTAAAATTTTCTTTTCAAAAATAATTTAACACTTTTAATTCCATACACTTTTCAAAACAGCATTAATCATTTAATTTATTTACTCGACAATAAGTTTAATTAATCAATTCAATACATCTAATCCAAGATTAGATTATTTTATTAATTAAATTAAATTAATTAATAAATTAAATAACATTTCTAACATTATAACTAGATTTATTTAACCAATAACTTAACTACATAAGCCATTTATTTACCTTAATAACTTGAAATTAAATAATAACCAAGGTGAAATGAACAACATTAAAACAACTAAACCTGTCTACAACCCGACGACACACTATGACTAGGGTGATGACTTGGCATGGAAAACCTAGCTACTATCTCCCAATCGAATATTGTTGGCCAATGGACACGCTCAAACCTGTGAAACCAAGTGGATTCAATGTCCTATACCTATCAACCTGTGAACAAAGAGTATATCGAACATGCATATATATAACATAATAAAACACACTGTGAAGAGGAAATCTCAAAATCGCAGGGCATTCATAAGTGAGTGGTGTAATCCCGTCCCCTTCACCAATATAGTATTACTAATTGATGAATCTAACATCAATAATACAATCAAAAGCATAAAGCGTCATTAATTCAAATATCTACTAAGCTGATCCAAAGCATGTCATAATGATAACATCAGAATAAAATACCATCACATCAAAATATAACATTCACATCACTTTACAGTTTGCAATCAAATAGTAACCAAGTACCATAGTCAAAGTATTAATAGAAACAAAGCATAACAAAGAAAAACATTGTCCAATCAAAAGAGTCAAAAAGTGGAGGGGTGCTACAAGTTGAATAATCAATTGGGTTGTTACACATAGAGGGTTTGACAACATTATGTGGGTCACAGGTTCCATAACAACCAGTGTTTTCCACCCTACAATTATTGTAATAAAAACCTTTTTCTATTTATAGAGTATGAATGTAATGAAAGGAACTTTCAAATTTTACCACAACTTTTACTTAGGTAAAAAAAAATTAATTTCTTCATATGATGAAACATAAATGAAAAAAAAAATTGCAAGTTAGAAAAACACAATGGGTTGTGAGTGATATGATTGTGCTTGTTCTAAGCTCAAGGGTTGAGAGCTCAGGGAGGATTTGTAGGTGGAGGATTTATAAAACTAATAAAAATGACCTAAAGGATGACTAACCAATTGGGTTGTTATGTGTAGAGGGTTTTACAATAGTATGTGGGTTGCAAGTTTCATAACATAGTGTTTTTCAACATGTAATTTTATAAAATAATAAGAATGTAATGAAAAACCTTTTTTTATTTACACAACAGGAATGCAATGAATTCACCTTCAAAATTTCTAACAAGTATCAAAGTAAAAATTATGTTTCAATTTATTCATATATTTAAAAAACAAATAACTTTTTATATGGAAATAATTGACAAGGGATAGTGTGTTATCCAACACTACAAATAATGTGACCATTTTTTTTGTTCCAATCAGATGAAGAAAGTGAAATACCATTTTTATTGTACCAAAGATTTGTTCTAAAATTTGAAGGTGGACTCCATTACTATTCTTGGTGTGCATGAAACAAAAATTTTCTTAAGGAAATAACTTACAAGGGACAGTGTGTTTTCCAACACTACAAATAATGTGAGCATTTTTTTTCTCCAAACATATGAAGAAGGTGAAATGTCATTTTTACTTTACCAAAGAGTTGTTATAAAATTTGAAGGTGGATTTGATTACATTCTTGGTGCATACAAAAAAAAAAAAATCATAAGGAAATAATTGACAAGGGACAATGTGTTATCCAAAACTGCAAATAATGTGAGCAATTTTTTTATCTAATATGGTGAAGAAAGTGAAATGCCATTTTATTATACCAAAGAGCTTTTCTAAAATTTTAAGGTGGACTTCATTACATTATTGGTGTGTATGAAACAAAATATTTTCATAAGGAAATAGCTGATACTTGGGATAGTGTGTTTTCCAACATTGCAAATAATGTGAACATTATTTATTGTTTCAACAGATGAAGAAAAGTGAAATTCCATTTTTATTGTACCAAAGAGTTGTTCTTAAATTTTAAGGTGGACTTCATTACATTCTTGGTGCATACGAAACAAAAAAAAATCATAAGGAAATAACTGACAAGGGATAGTGTGTTTTCCAACACTACAAATAATATGAGCATTTTTTTGTTCCAATTAGATGAAGAAAGTGAAGTACCATTTGTACTATACCAAAGAGTTCTAAAATTTGAAGGTGGAATTCATTAAATTCTTGGTGCATATGAATAAAATATTTTTCATATGAAAATAACTGACAGGTAACAATGTGTTTTTCAACACTGCAAATAATGTGACCATTTTTTTGTTCCAATTAGATGAAGAAATTGAAATGTCATTTTTATTGTACCAAAGAGTTGTTCTAAAATTTGAAGGTGGAATTCATTTCATTCTTGGCACATGTATGAAAAAAATATTCTCATAAGGAAATAACTAACAGGGAACATTGTGTTTTCGAACACTGCAAAAAATGTGAATATTTTTTGTTCCAATTATATGAAGAAAAGTGAAATTTATTTTTTACTATACCGAAGAGTTGTTTTAAAATTTGAAGGTGGACTTCATTACATTCTTGGTGCATATGAAATAAAAGCTTTTCATAAGAAAATAACTAAGAAGGGATAGGTGTTTTCCAACACTGCAAATAATGTCAGCATATTTTTGTTCCAATCAGATGAAGAAAGTGAAATTCCATTTTTACTGTACCAAAGATTTGTTCTAAAATTTGAATTTGGACTCATTACATTCTTGGTGCATACAAAACAAAAAAAATTCATAAGGAAATAACTGATAGGAGACAATGCATTTTCCAACTCTGCAAATAATGTGAGCATTTTTAGTTCCAATTAGATGAAGAAGAAAAAATGTCATTTTTACAGTACCAAAGAGTTGTTCTAAAATTTGAAGGTGGACTTCATTATATTCTTGGTGCATATGAACAAAACAAAAATATAAGGAAATAATTGACAGGGGACAATGTGTTTTCCAACACTGCAAATAATGTGAACATTTTTTTGTTCCAATCAAATGAAGAATTGGAAATGCCATTTTTCCTATACCAAAGAGTTGTTCAAAAATTTTATGGTGGACTTCATTATATTCTTGGTGCATATGAAACAAAAACTTTTCATAAGGAAATAACTAACAGGGGACAATGTGTTTTCCAACACTACAAATAATGTGAGGATTTTTTGTTCCAGTCATATCAAGAAAGTGAAATTCCATTTTTACTATACCAAAGAGTTGTTCTAAAATTTGAAAGTGGGCTTCATTACATTCTTGGTGTGTATGAAACAAAAAAAAAGTCATAAGGAAATAACTGACAGGGCATAATGTGTTTTCCAACACTACAAATAATGTGAGAATTTTTTTGTTCCATTCACATGAAGAAAGTGAAATGTCATTTTTACTATACCAAAGAGTTGTAAAATTTGAAGTTGGACTTCATTACATTCTTGGTGCATAGGAAACAAAAAAAATTCATAAGGAAATAATTCACAGGCCACAATGTGTTTTCCAAAACTATAAATAATATGAACCTTTTTTTGTTCCAATCATTTGAGGAAAGTGAAATGCCATTTTTACTGTACCAAAGATTTGTTCTAAAATTTGAAGGTGGACTTCATTACATTATTGGTGTGTATGAAACAAAAAAAATTCATAAGGAAACAACTAACACGAAACATTATGTTGTCCAACACTGCAAATAATGTGAGCATTTTTTTGTGCCAGTCAGATGAAGAAAGTGAAATACCATTTTTACTATAACCAAAGAGTTGTTCTAAAATTTGAAGGTGGACTTCATTACATTCTTAGTGCCTACAAAACAAAAACTTTTCATAAGGAAATAACTGATAGGGGACAGTGTGTTTTCCAACATTGAAAATAATGTGAGAACTTTTTTGTTCCAATCATATGAAAAAATTTCAAAATGCTATTTTTACTGTACCAAAGAGTTGTTCTAAAATTTTAAGGTGGAATTCATTACATTCTTGGTGTGTATGAAACAAAAACTTTTTATAAGGAAATAATAGATAGGGCACAATGTGTTTTCCAAAACTATTAATAATGTGAGCATTTTTTTGTTCCAATCATATGAAGAAAGTGAAATGATATTTTTATAGTACCAAAGAGTGGTTCTAAGAGTTGAAGGTGGAATTCATTACATTCTTAGTGCACATGCGAAATAAAAACTTTTCATAAGGAAACAATTGATAGGGGACATTGTGTTTTCCAACACTACAAATAATGTGAGCATTTTTTAATTTCCAATTAGATGAAGAAAATGAAATACCATTTTTACTATAACCAAAGAGCTGTTATAAAATTTGAAGGTAGAATTCATTACATTCTTGGTACCTAGGAAACAAAAAAAAATCATAAGGAAATAACTCACAAGTGACATTATGTTTTCCAACACTGCAAATAGTGTGAGCTTTTTTTTGTTCCAATCATATGAAGAAAGTGAAATGTAACTTTTACTGTACCAAAGAGTTATTATAAAATTTGAAGGTGGAATTCATTACATTCTTGGTGCGTACAAAAAAAAAACTTTTCATAAGGAAATAACTGATAGGGGGATAATGTGTTTTCCAACAATACAAATAATGTGTGAATTTTTGTGTTCCAATCATATGAAGAAAGTGAAATGCCAGTTTTATTGTACCAAAGAGTTGTTCTAAAATTTGAATGTGGACTTCATTACATTCTTATTGTGTAAAACAAAAAACATTTCATATGGAAATAACTGACAACCCAAACAATGTGTTTTCCAACACTACAAATAATGTGATCATTTTTTTGTTCCAATTATAACATTAAAAGCTATATGGACATATAATTTCACATGAGGTAATTTCTTTCTTTCCAGTTAGTCCTAATTTTAAATCTCCCACCTCTCTTGGAGTAGTTAAAAAGTTAAATATTTCCTCTTTTAAATAGAAATTCAAATGCTCAACATGCTACATCATGTTGGCATGAACCTAAGATAGGTCACCCATAGATCTGCATAACAAAAAATAATTCACCATTACACAACTCATTCATTAGGTCAGCCAAGGATATACCTAACAGAAAAAATAGAGTAATACTGATACACCATATGAGCATCTGAGTATGTGAGATCTTGAATGAACGTGCTTCCAAAATCTATAAATAATTTCTCAAAGCCACAAACACCAACTATCAATAGTGGAGGATTTTAGACCAAAATACTAGAGGATATACCAAAATACTAGAGGATATAAACATTATACTAGTTCAAATACCGGACCATAATACCAAAAAAAAATCAGACTTGATCTTGTAGTTGCAACTCATATATCATGGTGACATCAATGACAACGCAATAAAACAAAATGAGATCTTCTTCATTTTCAATAATCTCCCCCTTTGTCATTGATGGCAACATGTGCTAAAAAGAATATTTACAAAATATCTTATTTACAACACTTCTCCCCCTAACACCAACAATTCACCATTCTTCACTCCCCCTTTAACATCAAGGACAAAGGGTGTCCCAAAAAAATATAAAATTGAAATATGAAAACAAAGAAAATAAAGAAACATGTATCAACTGGAGGATGGTGAGCCTTGAAGCTCTTGCAGAATACCTTCCCATATTGATTTACCATTCTCCCAACTATCCTTTGTAGCAATCAACATCATGTTCAGGGATTCCAACTCTACCAGAGTTTCTTCTACACCATCTAAAATATCAGGAGTCAAGTTTATCTTCTCAATATTTTTTGTGCCTACCAAATCCTTGCCAACCAGTGTATCCCACTCTTATAATGTCACTCAACTGATCAATTTTTTTTATAATCTCTTCCTTCTACTTTTGCAAGACAAAAATTTTCTTTATGCACAGTGATGGTGTTCCAAGTTGATATGGACCTTTGTCTTTGGATATACTGTAAGTATTAGAAACAACAATCAACTGGGACTCAATGGAGTCCATAACAACCTTAATGTTCTGAGTGGCATCCAACCACTTCAAGCAATAAGCAAGAACAAAACTTTCTTCTGACTCACAGATCTTCACAACTTCTAGATTCTTCTCAACATTTGAGTGTGCAAGAGAACACTTTTCATGCAATTCCAATAGCCTTTTCTTTTCCAAATTTTCCTCAACTTCTCATTTTGTCTTTTCTCCAATCCCAAAGGTATACTCCTTGAAATAATATAACAACAATCTCAAATTTTGAATAGGAGTAAGGGATGCATCAATAGATGCACCAGGTGTGACCTCCTACAATTCCTTAAGAGAATATTCTATAAATTTTGTTCCTTTCTGATGTGTTTCAAGAATCTCCTTCCTTTCATATGCCTGCAATGTATCTCCCAACACCACTTTATGCACCAAAGAAATATTCTCCATATCTACAAACCCTTCAATCATAGGAAGTTGTAGAAGCTCCTAAGGGATTATTGGCTAGAATCTGATTTCCTTGGATAGCAAGCCTTTCAGAACATCATTACTAGAGGATGATTCTTCAAGATGCTCAAGAGATTTTACAATCTGCTTTTGAATTTCTTCATTTTTCCCAATAGATTCTTCATTTTTCTTTTCTTGCTATCCCTTTTCCTTCTCTTCATTCTCCTTCACTTCTTCTTCTTCTTCTTTCTTTTCTTCCTTATTATCTCCATCTTTATCTTTATCCCTATTATCTTCTTCATCATTTCCATCTTTTCTATTTTCATTTTTCTCTTCTTCTGGATTATCCTTTTCTTCTTCTTCACTGCCTTTTCCTTCTTCAGAATTACCTTTTTCATTATTGACTTTTTCACCTTTTGTGTGCTCTAGAGGAGCATCATTATGCTTTTCAAGCTCAACTTCACCTTTATTTTTCTTCTCACTTTCTGGAGGATCAATTTCACCATCGACATCATTTTCAACATCAATTCCTTTAGAAATATTTTCATTACCTATATCAAGGGGAATATCTTCCTCATCATTTTCAACAATAGCATCTTCATTAGCCTTAAGCATGCCACATTTCTCTCTTGTATCCAAGATCACCTTTGTTGTTTCCTTATCTTCTTTGTTAGCTTTTTATTCCTTTCATTAAAATATTTACCCTTTTCTTCATTTAAAACATCTCTGCACAAATGTTTTTCAAAGTCTCCAGATCATTTGAGGTCAAGGAGGACCCAATCTTATAATATGCATCATTCTTGATTTTCACTTCAAATTCTACAACCTCTGACCTCCTTTTCATCAGAGCTTCCCAGATATTCTCAGGTACATCTTTCTTCACATAATCCCACTTAATTTCCAAGATGATAACATATTGAATCACAACTAAAAGAAAAGTTTTCTTATCTTCTTCTTCAACATTATCATATTATTTTGTTGTAGGGTTTAGCATGTTCTCAAAATGTAACAAAGTATTGAGAGTTTCCTCTAATTTAAAATGGGGACTAGAAATTATTGGATTGTCCTATTCTTCTCTCTAGCCCTTAGAGGCTTCATCAGACACCTTAGTATTATTTGACTTTGGTTTGGTTTGCACATGAACACTAAATTCCTGCTCTTCCTCATCATTAGAAGAAGATACAATATGCACTCTCTTTGAACCAACAACTTCCTTAGAAGTGCCTTCACCAAAGGGTAAACTTCCTCTTCTTCTCCTCACCAATTTTGTAGTAGGATCCTCTTCCTCTTCATCCTGATCATCTACGACGCTAAGCTTTTTCTCCCTTGTCACTTTCTATTTCTTTCCTCTTTTTCCAAGGGTCACCAAAGGAATCTCTTTCCTCTTCCTAGATCTAGTAGTAGGTCTAGAGGAAGCCAAGCTTTTTCCTTTATAAGTGGTACTGGGTTCAATCTTTGTTGCAGGGGCTACAAAGGATTTAGTAAGTGTAGTCCTCCCGAATCTCCTCAGGCTGGATAATTCTTCCTCCAACTGTTCTCCCTTAGTTTTTCTAAGATCAATCTACTCATCAGTGAATATAGCTTCTTTAAGCTTATTTTCCTTTCTCTTTCTAATTATTGGCTTCTAATGCTCTATGTGGACCTCCATATACTTTTCATTATAAATACCAATTTTGGGTTCATTGGGATTTGTCAAATTTTTTAGCAACATTTGTACATAACCCTCAAATTCATCTTTTGTAATTTTATATCCCAATGGTTGAATCCATATGGTCTAGGGTTCTACTACTTTGATCATGCATTCATCAGGTGAAAAATGGAATATGATGTCATCTTTGTATTTCTCAACAATCTTCCTTAGAATCCTATCTCTTTCATTCATGTTGCTCTTAAATATAGAAAAAAATGCTATTAGAGAATTTCCTTGAGCATTTAGATCACCCAAAATATGCATATAATCAAAAAATTGATGTGCCACCAATCTAGATGAGTCCCAAGACACTTCATCATTATTTCCAAGAAGTCTCTTCATGAAATAGAATAACAGACATACAATCAATGAACCAAATTTGAAAGAAAACTTCCTTTCCTTTGTTGACTTCAAATTCTCAAGCACTTGTTTCCCGAGAAGCTCACATAAGTCATAGTCTACACCATTTACAACCATATCAAAACTAGTATAAATTGCTATAGCCAAAATAGACTTCTCTTTGTTTGTGAAGTATATTTTGTGACCAATCATGATAGCTACATACTTCACATCCAAATTAGTGATGGACTTTGTCATTAATACTCTCTTGTCATATGCAACTCTTCTAAGTTCCATTACCACCTCATTCTTCATAGCTTTCAATACAGGTATTGTACCTTTATCCTAGAGGTCAGTAACATTCCTAATTGCCTCCTTAGTTATCAAGTGCGGTCACTTAGTCTACATAAATTCATCATGTATCTTGCTTAGGACTAGCTTCACAAATTTGTTATCAACCTCAGAACTGAAGTTGGGAAAAATTTTCCATCTATCTAACCTCTTCGCAACTAGGTTTGAGTATTTAAGTTTTATCAATAAATTATCACCAATAAGCTCATTCTGCCAAATGTCAATCAATTTTGTATAATTGAATTCCTCAGTCTTTACTTGAATATACACCCTTGTGTCCTCGGTCAACATAACTCCATGAGGGATTGATGAGAATGTGCCCATGAGGCTGTCTTTGAAAACTTTCAAGGAATATCTCCTATAAGATGGTCTTAGTCTCTCCAACACATTAATGAATATAAGGGTTTCCATTCTTCCAATTTTTAATTCAAATAACTCAAACAACACAACCCCACAACTACACAGAAAAGTAAAATACCTCTTTCTTTATGATGAACCAAAACTAGGGTTTGCATGGCTCGAGCTCCAAATTCCCTTAGGAACACTCCAAAAGGCTCTTTGAGCTCTTCAAACGAATGAGTGATCAAAATTCCTTACACATTTTCTTTATAAAATGATGATCTGCCCTAATTCTCATTAAATGTGGTTGAAACATAGATTTCTGGGTTCCTAAGACTAATCTTTCTCTCTTAGGAACTTTCACCTAAAAGGAGACAGATAGGAACCAAAAATGCTAATGATTCACTCAAATAAGGATGTATGCAATGTTTTATAATGTAAATGAAGTAAAATAAATGCAATTTACTAATCTAAATGAATGAAAATGAATGCAAAACTAAGATTTATGCCTTGTTTGAAAACATAGTGTGTAATACAATAATGAAGAAAATGGAGAAAATTATGCATAACAAAAAGAGATGAATTAAATCAGAGTGCACCTGGGAAAATTATGATGAATTTGTAATGTTGTGGATGTTGGTTGAAATCGCTGAATTTTCACAGTGGGACTCATTTTCCTAGGGTGGTGAATTAGTCCTCTTGGTGAAAAATTGTCGGAAGTTGGTTTCTAATTGTTGGGATCTAGAATTTGAAAAAAAATAGATTTTCAGTCCTAAGGTGGGACTCATTTTCCACTAGTGACAAATCAGTCCTCTACCAAATTTCTAAAATATCAGGAGACAACTCTACAACACTAGATCTGGAAATCACTGATTGTTGGTGTTGGAACTGTAAAAATATGATATTTTTACTTATGATTTCACTCAAAAATTTCAAGATTTGGTCCTATTGTATGCATATTTCAACCATATTTTGCCATGTTGTCTCATTGATTCTATCGAGTTATGCATTTTTCATGTCTATGTCCATATCAACATAGGTTCATTCCTATCTCCCTGATCAGTTATGTGTTTTCCGCTTGCATGAGTCTGTGTTGCCTATCGGCAAGACTCATTTAATGTCACATTGATTGAAGTTTGTTTGCAGGTTGTGTTCAGCAGGACCTTTGTATTGTCACAGCGACTGCTATTTGTTTGTGGTTGGTTATCAGCATAATGTTCATCTTGTGTTGGAAACAATGGAGATGCCTATCGGCATATGTTATGGCTATCGGGGTAAGGTCTCACCGAATTCAACATGTCTCCCTGACTATGGGTATGGTGGTTTATCGGCTCAACTAGGCAGTATCAACATTATGTCTCAGCAAACTTATCTTGTCTCGCCGACCAAGGGAAGAGCATACAACATATCGGCATGAGTTAATATTTTCGAGGGGATGTCATGGCGATATCCAGATGTCTCACCGACGGAAATACAATGGGTTTCCCTCAAAAGGCTTTCGGAATAAGGTTAAGACTTTCAGTGTATGGTCATGGTGAAAGGGTCGGGTCTTGCCGACAATGTTCAATGTGGGCTCCTTTTGGTGTGTGATTGGCTTTCGGTGAGAGTTTCAGTTTCTCTTGGCGATCTATATATATGCTCTGGATGCATTATCGGCATGGGTTAGGATTATCGATATGAGGTCTCGGCGAGTGACCTCTGGTCTCACTGATGGAGCACAAAGGGGACCTCATCGGTGGGATATACATAATGTCATAGCGATGCTCAAGGATAGTTGTGAGCTTTCGGTATAACATGGGCACTCTATATGACCTCTCCCTGATACTATTTTGTCTTGCCAAATGGAATATGGTGGCATTTTTTTCGGTAGGATAATTGGGTGGTCACAATGACATGAAGTTATATGGGAGGCTCTCAGTGAAACTTAAAACATTCTGTGTGAGGTCTCTATGATATCTATGAGCTACGACGATAGTGAATAACAAAAAGGAGCACATCGGTAAGAGATGTCCTTCTGTCTCACTGATTGGAAATGAACATGACAGAATTGTGATATCGATGAAATGTAAATGATATCTTCAAGGCATCTCCCCAACAGTCGACGGCCAAAGCGAATGCAAGCACAGTGAACACAGGATGGTAATGAGTGAATTTCCTTCGGCAGGACGATATACTATGTCTAACTGACTATTCGTGGTTGAACAACAGAAATAAAATCACTGGGGCCGACATGTATCTACTTGGTTGACCGTTGCTTGCCAGCTCAATTGGAGCCCGAATTTTGTGTTGGGCTGACATGTGTTCTCAATTTAATATTTTCTTCAAATGCTTGTGTATAAATAGGCATTTTGCAATTTGTAATAGAGACCAATCACTAATTATCAGTTATTTGATATAGTAGGCAAACTGTAAAGATATAGAATAGTAAATTTATCAAATTAGAGGTTGTGATGCATGTTCTAAAATGGAGGTATTTATGAATGTCAATTGATGTTGCTGCACATGTTTGGTATCGGTTATCTGTTGAATTTAATACAAGAATTGCTAAGTTGTCTCCAAGATGGACTCTTACTGATTGTTTAAATTGATATGAGAAGTTTGTATTCAATTTATCAGTGCACATTTGCTGCACTCATGTGATCGATTGATTGGTTCTTTCAAGTAAAGACTAAATCCTTTCAGTTAATCAGAGTAATCAGTGAGATTCAATTGGATTATTCAAGTAGAAATTAGTAATCACATTCTTGCATGTTTATACAAGTTGTAAACATAATATATGCCAGATAATTTAAGTTTTCTCAGAGAAGTGTTGCTCATCTTGATCTCATTTGACTCCGCATACCCAACAAGGCACTAGTCTCTACACTTCACCATTTGAACTTATTTAGTTTTCTTTACATCTATTAATTGAGCATTTATTTTAGGATTCAGATTGGAATTTTGTTACTATTTTCAAGTTGGTTTTCATTTGTTCACCTCTCATTGCCATTGTGAACAAATTGCTTTAAGATAATCACAAGCTAAGCCTGGATTGTTCAAGAGAGGTACACTTGCCTAGGTTTTGCATCACCTAAAGAGTAGAAGGTTGAATTCTTTTGACCTTGTCTATTACCTTGAAGCGTATCAAGAGATTGGCAGCCTCTTGAGGCATGTTGCCTGTGTTTTTGAGAGCTAAAAAATTGGTGAATCTACTGGGGAATACATTCAAAATCGAGGCATTTCATAGAGTCAAAAACTTTATACAGACTTCGTTGGGAATAAGAAGTATCAAGCATTTTCTCATTTTTTGATAAAAGTGAGTGGCAACTCTGATAGATTTTTTGTAGCTGTTCATCATGAATGGAAGAAGATCTGAGTACAAGGGATGTCATATTGGAGCTTTGGCTGGTAGTAGTAAATGGACACACAAAGATGACAGAGCTAACAAAGGAAAGAGGATCAATGAGGACATGTACATAACAGAAAAGGGCAAAGCACCAAGAGCACATTGTGAAACATATAATTGCTATGATACATGGAGGGATGATTCAAGTGCTGAGCCTTGTACCCCTGAAGATCAAAGAAATCCTTTCTCTTCTCTTGAAGCTCAGAAATAGGCTGAATTTGAAGCTAGGAAGCAGGCTGAGTTTGAAGCTAGACTTGAGCCTGAACGAATCCGAATTCAGCATGAATATGATCAAAAGATGGAAAATGATCAAAACCAGGTTAATGAGAATGTGATTTCTCAGACTGATTATGAATCTCTAACTTATGAGGAAGTCAAAGCATGGTTTGAATCTCAGAAGGAGAGAGAAGAATAGGAAAAAGCCTAAATGATACAAGCAATGAAAGAATTTGAATTACAGGAAAATCAAAATGTTCCTCAGATAGTTGATCGCCCCCCAAAGTATGTGCCACCTCATAAACAGGGCAATCATGGTGCAGGGCCTTCTGGTCCACCTGTATCTCCTCACCATCAAACAAGAAATCATCACAAGCTGCCAAATCGTCCACCTCACATTCCCACATAGCATACAAGTATGTATCCACCTCCTGGTCAGCATCACATCCCTCAACATAATGCACAATACAATAATCCTATGCATCAGTATCAACACCCACCTATTCCTCCCTAGCATACAACCATTATCAGATAGTTTGATTTAGCTGGTTTTCAGTTATATCCTTACCCTATGGATGGAAGTTGGAGGAATATGGTGCCCAAGTTTATAGGAAGTAATGCAATCATAGCTGAAGAACATCTAAGGATTTTTAATGTTTTTGTCCAAGACATAGATATGCCTCATGAGGATTTACACATGAAGTTGTTCATGATGTCACTTCTTGAATATGCCAGGGATTGGTTCAATAGCCTACCAACATTCTCAATTAATTCTCTCCAGGCATTTCAAGACAAATTCTTAGAGCAATATGGAAATCAAAATGCTCCAGATGTAGCTCTTCATGAATTAATGAGGATTCAAAAAAATCAAAATGATTCAATTCATGATTTCAACTAAAAATTCAACAAATTGCAGACCAAGGTAGGCCGCCTGGATCAATATTGCCAGATTCTGTTGCATTGAGCATCTATTTAAATGAATTTGATCCTAAAATAGGGTACGAACTAATAAATAGATTTCCAAGAGATTTGGCTGAAGCACAAAGAATTGCAACTACAATTGAAAACAACAGAAAGGCCACCGGTATAGCTAATAAAAAAGACAACTCGAGGCCTCCTCAGCAAAGCAATAATTATCATTACAGACAAGAAAATACATATAGATATGAGAACATGAATGAAAAACCGAGGCTGCATGATATGCCTTACAATACAGACTGGAAAGATGGGAAGCCTATATCAGCTAGGCCCAAAAATAAAGAAACTCTTGATCCATTGAGCAAGAAAGGAACTTATATGGTGAGTAATAATTACTTTTGTGAAGTTTGTAATCAACCACATTCCCTAGATTATATTGTTGTAGCTCAAAGGATGCAAGAATAAGGGATGTTGATGGAAAATAATGGAGAAGATCACACGGTGTATTTGACTTCAAATATTTTTCACCATGTTGAGGAAAAAAAATCATCTTCAGAGGATGAAGGCTACAAATATGATGTTTCCAATTAGAAGTATAATATCCATATGACTAAATAGTAGATCTTTTATAATTCTAATGAAGATTACATAGAGCCACATCCTATTGAGGTGTCTGCTCAGTGTAATGTAAGGAGACTTACTGAAGATGAAATAGAAAGAATAACTGTTGTTCCAGTTGAGAAAGCCAAAAGTCAGTACTGGTTGAGAAACATAAAAGTAAATGAGCTAGATGGTGTTCCTGGGGGAATTTTTATAAAAGATCAAAAGGCAACACATGAGACTGTAAAAAAGCCAAAAAATAAGCAACATAACAAAGTTGAGCAGAAGCTAGTCCAAAAGGAGGAAGTGAAGGAATTAAGTAAAGAAATGCAGACGCCTGTACTACCTAATGAAAAAGAAAAAGAAAACAAAGGAGAAGTGCCAGAGCTGAAGAGGGCTGTTAAGATGGAGAGCTCCTCTTTTAACTTCACTCAAGCATTATCCCAGGTAAAAATGTCTGTTCCATTACTTGAGATGATGAATATAAAAGAATATAGAGATAGTGTTGTTCAATTGATAACAAGTGGAAATGAAAATATGAATTCTAAAAACAAAGTAGCTATTAAAGCAGTCAATAGGCAGGTCTACTTGAGTGATATATTATCGAATCCTCCTCAAGTAGATCCCTTTTTCACTACGTTGCTTATTAATAATAAACTGTTGAGGAATTGCATGATAGACTCTGGTGCTTCTATAAACATCATGTCTGTAGGAGTCATGAAATAGCTTGGAATGTGAGTTGATATCACTAGAGGCAAGTGTTATGCAATGGATAATAGACTTGTTCCTGTGGTTGGTATTATAAAAGATGTTGAGGTCAAATTGGCTACTTATCCATAGGTGGCTTATAGTATAGATATAATAGTCATTGATACTCCTCCTCAATTCGGGATGCTTTTGTCAAGGTAGTGGATGACAGCTGTAGGTGGAAATTTTCAATTTGATTTGTCCTATGCTACTATTCCAGTAAATGGGCAAGAAGTGAAGTTATACAAGGAGCCAAGAATGGGTGAGCTTGTTGAATGTGTACCACAAGATCAAATTAATTGTTTTTGTGATGTTGATCTGGGGAGTTTTAAGATTGAACTAGCTCAGCTAGAATTAAGTAATGGTGATCCAATAGAAAAGCATGTGGCACAAAGTTGCAATGGTGTCTGGAAGATGTATTTTGATGGAGCCTGTAGCCAAGAAGGTAATGGAGCTAGGATTGTATTTGTTTCACCTGAAGTTATTACTTTTAAATATTCATTTCTGTTAGCATTCGAATGTACAAACAATGTGGCAGAGTATGAAGCTTTATTGACAGGCTTGAACATAGCTGTGAAACACAAGATTAAGTTGCTAGTTATTTTGGGCAATTCTGAATTGGTTGTTTCACAAATTAAATCAAAATATGCATTAAAGCATAAAAGATTAAAACAATATAGGAATGTTGTATGGGATACAATTGAATTATTTGATGCATTTTCAATTGAATGGATTGATAGATCAAAGAACATAATGGCTGATTTTTTAGCAAATGTGGCACTGAAAAGAGATGATATCACACTAGCTGGGGTATCACAGATAGAGTTTAAGACAAGGCCTGTTGTGCCTGATAACATTTATAACTGGAAAGTTTTCAATGATGATACTGACCTTTTGAAATTCCTCAATTGTATAGATCAATATAGAGGCCGGAAATTGATTTCGGCTTTTGTTGAAAGTGGATGGGAAAAGCGTGTTTGGCAAAGGGATTTTATCAAAACAAATAAGTTGCCCAAGGGTCTAGTGGCATTGGAGAGGCTGTATGATGGAAATGATAGATCTCTAATGACACAAACGCTAGTCAGAAGAGAAGATATTGAAGAAGTCAACTTGGGGACTGAGATAGCACCAAAAAAGGTATACATTGGAAAGAAGATCATTATTCAATTCGAAGAATCTTACGATAGAGTTGGTGAGAAAATAAAGCATGTTTTGCTTGGTCTTATGAAGATCTGGCTGAGGAGGATTTATTTGACGCTGAAATACCATTGAAACGGATGCAAACCTTCGGACGAAACGGGCCATAAATCCAACACTAGAACCTAAAATGCAAGAGGAATTGATAAAGCTCAAGGATGGAGGAATTATCAAACCAATCAAGCACTCAACATGGGTTTCGAATTTGGTCCCTGTAAGAAAGAAGAATGGTGATATTAGATTGTG
>VDFB02135742.1:0-16386 GCA_007258455.2 Sequoia sempervirens | reverse complement strand
CTAACTCGTAATCTACTAGTATGAATTGCTTCTTCAGTTTCTCCACCATGCGATCCCAACTGCTGATCTTTCCTTTTCCTCTTCGATTTCTCTCCAACTAGACCTCTTTCAACCAAATATTGGCATGGCCCTTCAATGTCATTTTTGCGAACTTAACCCGATCTGGGTCCTCTACTTCTTCATACTCAAAATATTCTTCTAGCTCGTTGATCCAATCGATCAACTCTTCCGGGTTTAGACTTCCTGAATAATTGGGGACTTCTATTCTAGGTCTTTTTCTGATCTTTGAAATGGCCCTAATTAGCCACATTTGATCTTGATCAATAGCTTCTTCTTCCTCTTCTACATCTATATCTTCCACCTCTTCTTCATCCTTGCTTTCTCCTCTCCTTCCCGGGTCTAACCCTCTTCTCATTTGTTCCTGCAATACATCGATTTGTCTCTGGAGGGCTCTGAAACCCTCGACAGCCAATGGATCTCTTCCACCAGCATTTCTGCCACCTCTGCAACCTCTGGCATCACCACACCTACTAGGAATCACTCTTGGAGGCATCTTGAATATTTTGAACCCACAACCACGGTCCTGGTGTGAATTTCCTCACGATCGGTGATCTGTCTCTCTTTATATTTTTATGTTTGTCATTATCTCCCTGTCTCTCTCTCTATATTTTCTTCCTTATATTTATCTTTGTCTCCTTAAGTGTGCAATGGGTACATTGAAGAGGTCCTAAAGGAGAATTATCACATTTTTAATCAAATGGCATGCTACCTTGAGCATAACTCCCCAAGGACAAATGACATTCTTGTAAAATGGTATAAGATAAGACAGAAAAAATAAAATAACTTAGTCTTTAACATTTTTATCCACCAGCCTTAGGTCTTGGAAAAACTCCCATAATCTACCCACATCTTGGTTGAGGTCTAGGATTTCATCACACATAGCCTTCATCGCATGAGTTTGAAGCAATTGTAGACTTAGCCCAAGTATATGCTAGGCTAAGTTAGATCTAATGAATGGAAATAGAGGCATACAATTCTTCTTTAATACCTCCACCACAAACATATGCAAGGTATTGGTTGTTTTTATAGTAAACAGGTTGATCTTCTAATCTACCTATGGAATTTCCAATTCCAATAAAGGGCAGCTTGAAGGACCTGGACCAACTGATGAGGATTTGAAAGACTTCCTACACTTTGGGCTCTACAAGACTCGGGAGGGTGATCCCTTAATGCGTTTACAACCTCTACACCATCATCATAAACAACATTAACAACAACATATAATCTCATTAAATAGCTCAACATAATAGGATAATACCGAATGGAATTGGCTGTTTATCAATAATATCAACTATTTGGAGCATGAGATAACTACAACAACATTTCACAGTATAAGATAGTCATTGATTTGCAATTTGTAGCAAGCTCTAGGTAAAGGAAAACAAATACTTGGTCCTTTAAATGAGTACAGCTTATATGATTATACATATCCCTTTGGAGAATCAATTTATAAACATCCCCAAGGTTCATAGAGTTAACACATAACATATAGGATCCTTGATAACATTGCCTTACAATCTCATCGATATGTATTCTAACCGAATACTACTTATCAAATCCTTATACAAAAAATATCCACCTACAATCCCATTCAAGCATTTTAATTAATTCCTTGAATTAAACCTAAAACAAGAATCATACACACCACAACAGTGAGATGAATGAAACAACCCTTGATCAATTTATTCAAAATTCAGATATGCTTGTACAATGGAGAGACATGAGTTCGAATTAATCATATCAATTCAAATGCCAGTACTGTCATAAAACATCAAATCCCCATGAATTCAAAACCTACTAAAGAATTCAACTCAAAACCTAAATTACATTTTCCCTAAAACCATCAGACTTTACAATTTGCTCTACAACTTCATCTAGAATCTAGCAAAAATATCTAACTTGCTAACCTGCACTTTTGGCCTTGAAATCTTTCTTATAGAAAATGAAGGAGCAAAAAAGCATCAGGTCAGAAAGTACCCATGTCACCATCCAATTGAACTGCCTTGTGATATTCCAAAAAATTGTTACAACAACAATCTCCCTAGAGAATCTTGTTCATCGTGCCTACTAAGAATGGTTGAAGCAGCAACAAAAACCTTCAAGAATTTCGTGCCTAGACTGTCACCAAAAAACAAAATTGTAATCTATTGTAACTGTAATAGCTGATTTTTCAACTGTTAGCAGCCTACTCCTTTTCACTCTTCCTTAGTTAAATATACATTTACCCATTTCTGGTACTCTTCATCAGTTGGCCACTCAAAATTGATCACCTCATTCACCTTGATTATAAGGTTTGTATTTAACTGCCACCTGATTCGCTTTTCTTTCAAAATACTCCAAGAATGAGTTGGTGCTAATGATTTTGTCCATACAGCTCACCAACAAATCATAATGTAAGTTACCCTATTTTTGAGGGTTTTGTAGTCGAAACATGATATAAAGGGGCTCTTACACTTTTTGTGATTACTGCAGCTTGTGTAGGAGGCCCCATGGATACTGTTGTAATTGTATGATGCATGAATAGGGCGTAGGATGAGAAATAAAGAAGGTATAGCTGCTGTTCTCAATAGTTTTGTGAAGAAAAGCATGTGAAATGAGAGGTTTAAGCCTAGGTTTCCATGGTATGTATAGGAATATGATTTTATGAATTTTTTATCCATGTAGCCAGACTAATGTGGGTTGTTTTCTGAACCTTGTGAATATAGGCAAACACACACACACACACACACATATATATGTATGTATGTACATGTATGTATGTATATGTATTTTAAATGTAAATGTAAATGCAGCATGGATGCTCTCTAGAACAATAAATGCAACATATCATTATTAAAGAAATGCATATCTCTATATATATAAAATGTGTATTTAAATCTGGTATAATCTGAAAACATATGGTTTTGTAAGGTTATAGACTGTATATCCATAAATTAATGTAATTGAAATTCTAAAGTATTCAACATATATAATATGAAATTGATGAAATTATTAAACTACATGAGAAATAAATGAAAACAGTAAATGCATATGTATGTGTATTTGTAATGTAGGTGTAAAATAAATAAGAATAATGAAAATTATAAAAGAATATAAGGAAAGGTCTCCTCCCTTCTTGGTAGTGATAACCTCCTCCACACACAACCTTTTAAAATTATGAATAGAGGAATATAATCTTTGAAGAACTCAAAGTTGATTCTCTCCTACCTAATGAAATTAGTCATGTTATCCTAAAAAAAATTATAGTGATTACTAGAGGCACATAGACGATTCTTCATAATAGAAAGAATTTGATCATGCACTATTGATAGCACTTTATGAGAGAGAAACCTTAGGTTAAATGGTAATTCTAGCTGAGTTCTTTAAATCATGTCAGTAGGTATAGAGAGAGAATACTTGCTATGTGTACTTGGATACCATGGAGAAGGAAGGTAGTCTTTGGGCTCTTTCATCAATCAATCCTACTACCAAACAGCCTACCAAAAATCTCCTAGCAATTAGACATGGAAGATTTAATATGACTTAAAAAAATTATTGCCAAAGCGTAGAAACTTTATGGTAACAACATTCAGTACACACTCCCTCAGTTAACCACTACTTGAACATATGGAAATTAAATGTTAATTTGATTCTATTTTTAGTCATGTAGGTGTCCAAAAAACCACTTGGTGGTGTTTCCCTTCAAATTTATTTATTTGAATGAAGAGAAAAAGTCCTTTGATTACAATTAGAGAATACATTTGAGGCCTTGGTTGTGTAACTGGTGGACCATATCACATTTAACACTTGTTACAAAGTTTGGGAGTTAAAACATTAAGTAGATTTGATTTGTGATGGACACATTTGAATGGTAGTAACTATAACTTGCAATCTATCAAGACTTAATTACCTTATAACCTGTCAAATTCTAGAGATGAAATCATAGATTAATCATAATATCACCTTGGGATCACATCACCATGAAGAAATTCATCCAACATCACTCTGGTGAAAATTGCCACCAAATAGGTATTTTCAGGTGCATCTTCCTCAGAAATTCAAGAGAAGAGGAAAACGAGACATGTAGTAGGTCTAAAAGAGGGAGATCAAATAGAGGTCAAAAGATTAGAAGAAAATTTTGTAAACGGATGGAATTTTTTCTTGTTGAAGGGGGTCATGTTCTTATGATGACAGTAGAGGAGCATATGGCGTAGTGTGCTTGAGGGTCTGGTATCACTATGACCGCCTAGGTACTTAAAGGGAACCTCCAATAAGCATTGATTTTGTGTGTCAACGGAGATATATCACATAACACCATGCGTCATTACATGGTTTGACCTATTTTCATGGGCCGGCCCTCAAGGTTTTAACATATAACTACCGAGATTCTTGAATTGATGAAGTATGTTGGACCACATTTACAATTACAAGATTGAATTACAGCCGTTTACGATACCATGAAGTATGCGTAGGTATGCACTATCAACAATTTATATATAACTAAAAGATAAGGATCAAAATAAAGGAGTGGCTATGTACATTGATGGAAGGCCACAAGCATCAGGGAATATTGCAAGGTTTATAAACAGTACATGACCTGGATCAACAAATAAGCAACCCAATTGCATATTTGAGCGTGTTAGAAGCCGTGTATTGGTGTATGCGATAGTATCAACTTCTGAGGGAAGAAGTTGCGGTATGATTACAATTTGGACAACTTAGTTACAAACAGGTTACTTACTATAGGGGGTGGTCACATTATGTACCATTTTAACCTCAGTGTGTCCAATATACCATTTTATTCTTATGTTTTCCTTTGTAAGTCCTATTGGTTTCATTTTGGTAATTTTTTTTATATTTAATTTTTGTCACTACGGGACATTGATCATATGGAGAAGGCTCTAGCCTAGAGCATAGATCATGATGTATCTTCAAACGCTTCTACCTAACAGGTTTACCTCATTGTAATTGTACAAATTAGATATGAGCAAAATGTTTTATTATTTTTTTTTTCATAAGTTTATTGGGTTAATTTTGATAATGTTTTTAATATTCTTCTTGCAGTTGAGTGATCATGGAAATGCACCAGTAGTAGATGAGAGCATCCATAGTGAGGTGCAGTCATTATTTTGTGATGATGATAGCACTTATTCAACAAACCCTCTTGATAAGATAAGGAAGATCCAAAAAAAATACAAAGAAGAAATCAATAAGTTGATATTCATAGTGCTTCAAACATATGAGATAAGAGAGAGGGTTAAAATATTAACTGAGAGATCACAAAACTTGCAAGTAAGTTGTCATGATGTCTTTAATTATAACATAAGTTCATTCATGATTTTATATTTTGTACTTTTTTATGTAATGAACTAAAATGTGTTATTTTTAAAGGATTATTTTCCTCCTCATGATGCTCCTAGCCATGATCAGGGTACTACAAGTGCTACCCGAGGAGTAGGGGTTGGTACAAGTGTCTATCCTGATCTTCCTGCACATACATACATCATCTGACCCCATCATCCGTGCCTAAATTTTTCTCTAAAATGTCGGCAACACATACCATGTAGGCATCTGTTAATGCACCTTCTAGTAGCGAACACATGCCATAACATACGTTAGGACATTTACCTGGGGATGTAGAGGCCACTAGTACTGGTGATGTTTTAGCAACATTTCCTGGATCTTCCCGTATTACTAGTACGGGAACATTGCCAGTCACATTTGTGGTGACCGAGGATTTCGTTCCTATAAAGATAGAGAAGGTCCCAGGTACTTTAAAATGTTTTAATTATTATTATGTATAATCCAATTGAAATTTACTTATTGATCGATCTTTTTAGACTATTGATCCCATGATCATTTTGTAGGAAATGATGTTGTTTATAAACATCTAACTGATATTACATTGGAGCTCTTCAGGCTCACCATACTTGCATGGTGGAATTCCCAAAATTAAGATTTAAAAGATGAGCTCATTAACCGTTTAGTTGTGTTGTTCGGTGATAAAACATTCAACCGAACCAAAGTCCTTAAGAAAACTAGTACCAATCTAAAGTATGTGAGGGACCAATTTAGATCACATTTAGAGAAGAAAAAAAAGAACGAGCATTCCCCCATGATTCCAGAGAGAGTAAAGGACTCCGGTAACGATGTAAGGAGAAGGTTGAAAAGAAAAAAGGAAAGACACCACCGGCCAAGGGAAGGTATGTGATACCATCAACAATGTAATTATATATTGATTACTCTTTCTTTATATAATCTAACGATTTCAAACTTCTTTCATAGGCTTCCCACACATGACAACAAAGGAAAGACTAGAAAAATACTCGCAAAGTACCAAATTTGGCCTCGTGGTTATAAGGAATTAGCCACATGAATTGTGGGCATCAATAAATGAAATATAGTATCCAAATAATAAATTGAAATAATTTTATTTTATCACACCATAGAAGCAAAATTCATGATCTATGTAAAAATGTAGGGCTCCTCAATCTACCAGAGTTCCCATTGAAGATGACCTAAATATTGCCTTCCAGCAAGGCTATGGAGTCGTGGCTCAATGCCTAAGAGTCTTGAATGGGAAGAAACAACCTTCCACTACATCTGACATGCAGGTAAATAAAATCAATAAATTTTATTTAAAATTGAATACTTGTGAAATCTATTCAATATTAATTTCCACCATCAAGTAATTACATTCCTATTTGTTTTAAACATTCAAGCAATGATAATACTACACATGACATTGGAATGCAGCCTGGTGAGGGTGAAGCACAATCTGCAGATGAAGGTCATGGTGTGCATCCTGGTACTTTAGAGCATGTAGAGCGTGATCAACATGTTGAGCATAATTAGGCTAGAGAAGATCAGGAACATAATGTGGTCCCATCAGGTAAATAGGACCACTCTAAAGATCTTTTAAACATATTTAATTGCAATTGGTGTATTAATTAATGTAACCTTTCGTGTTTCAAATTTAGAGCATGTATAGCATGATCAACGTGTTGAGAATGATTAGGAACATGATGTAGCCCCATCAGGTAAAGAGGACCACTCTCATATTCTTTTAAACATATTTAATTTCAATTGGTGTATTAATTAATGTAACCTTTCATGTTTCAATTGCAGATCAAGATTTAGAGGGTGTTCAGCTTGTTGAGCAGGAGTATATAATAGAAGTTTAGGAACATGATGTGGACCCATTAGGTAAAGAGAACCACTCTAATATTCTTTCAATTAATGAAATACTTGTAACAATAATAATAAAACATATAAGTTTAACATTTCTTTATTTGAGTACACACCCCTTGTAAAGTATATACCACATCGTGAGGTGCTGACTAGGCTTACATTAAGATCACAAGCAAAGGGGAAGAACAACTAAAGGGGAAAAATGGATTACAAATGATGCCCACTTCAAATTCTTAGCTTTAAAAAGAAACAAAAAGCGATTGTAATCAGACGGCGATGCTGCTGCCATTTATAATGTAAAAAACTGAAAAGAATGATTATTATAGTGCTAACAATGAATGTGAATATGTTTAATTAATGAATACATGTTACCAGTTCAAATGTTATATGTTATTAATGGATGGTTCAAATTATCAATGCTATATGATTGCATGGGGAATTAAGAGTGATGAGGGGGGAGGCCAAATTAGCTTCCACCATCAATGCTATTGGTCTCATAGGTAGAGAGAGAATACAAACCATTCTCGAACAAAAAGAAGCTCAATAAGGTAATGCACTTTTTAATATAAGAAATGCATCATTTG
The DNA here is from genome assembly GCA_007258455.2 of Sequoia sempervirens. Lineage (NCBI taxonomy): Eukaryota > Viridiplantae > Streptophyta > Pinopsida > Cupressales > Cupressaceae > Sequoia > Sequoia sempervirens. Next base: position 8,572 of record VDFB02135742.1, on the reverse strand, counting down.
AAGCATCAAACCAATATGCAAAGATGAAAGAAAGTGATAACTTTTCACTATGGTAGTAGAAAAATGATTCTTTATACCTTGAATCCATGCTCTGCATCATAATTTGAAGTTGTTTACATTCCAATGTTCTGAGTTTAGTTTGTTTGCATGGCTTTGTATGAATACCACATTGTGTTGTGTGTGGATTTGGTTCCAAAGCTCTGTTTCTTTTGTTTTTAGTGGTGACATGACTCTAAAATTTGACTTTTTTGTATAATAGGTTAGTGGAAAAATTGACAGCTCTGAAGGGTTTTGAGGCTCGATTGAGATAGATACACAGATATTTGGATCTTGTTGTTGATGGGAGGCTTCCAGTTAACCATGAAATTTTATACCATCTACATGTATGCAAAATTTTCTCTACTTACATTCATTCCTAACGAAAATGCTTGTAAATGATATTAATGCTTCAAACTTAAGATTTGTTTCATTGTTATAATGATCAAAATGTTATACTTTATATACATTCAAGCATTCTCTTGCTCCCTACCCTCCCTTTAAGAATTTTCATTGTCATAAAAGATTCACATTTCTATCTCATTTACAAAAAATTATCTAAAGCACTGTGGAGGAATAAGGGATATGTGGAAATATGATGATTTACACCAAACAACAACTTCCATCTACAGCCAATTAAACTCTTAACATTTTGAAACTGGGTTTAGGAGCCTGCCACGCTTTGCAAGCATGGCTGCAGTAAATAAGGAGCCTATGTGAAGATTTCGAAATTTAAAATGCTTTGGTATTTTTCCTTAGGCTGTTCATATTTTGAGTAATACAAACCTACACACATTGATATTTTTCAGCATTGCATTGAGGAATTTTTTTTCTCTTATACCTCCCCTCGGCTAGACATGGAGGTATATAATATTGGTTTTTGGGTTTATTCTATAAGGAAGTGACCAAAATGAGGGAAGCATCAAAAATCTTCTCAATGTCTTGTGTCGAAAGCATATGAATCACTTGTTGAAAAGGGCCATTTTGTATTCATCCAAAAATGGCCGGTTCTTTTATGTTTCATGTGTTTTTTTAGGTCCTAGGAGATGTAGCTCTGCCTTCCTTTGCGACCTCTTTTCATCTATTTTGATGATTACGAGATTTATCCATTAATTTTCAGATTTTTGTAACATTATTTTTCTACCAATCAATTTTGTAAACCACCACATATTAAGGAATATTTCACTAACTTGTAGTCATCCATTACTTCATATGTTGCGTAAGTGTTATGTATCAGATGCCAATAAATCCTGATGATTGTGAGAACTTTAATCCTAAAAGTGTACCCAATCTTTCTCAAGTAAAATTCTTACCTTATTTTATAGTACTTTAAATGGTTAATTGAAGGTGTTTCTTTAGATCTAGATAGTTGAACCCTGGATTAAAATATGGTATTAGATGGGTAGTGTATAATGATGTTCCGAGTCACGGCAACAGAACATAATTTATTGGATCTATGAATAGTGTTACACTATACTCACTTTCCCTTTACCTACCGCAGATTAATGAAAAGACATAGATCTCTATAAATCTAACCATGAAAGTGTTGAAATTTTTAGTATCTCTAGGACTCCAGAAACTATCAAACATATTCTTTTTGAATGTTTTTATGCTCAGGAAATTTGGTATTTATTCTTCCATAAGCTGAAGGTCTGGAATAGCAATGGTAAAATTAATTGACATGATATTTTGCCTTGTAATTTCAAGCTCAAGTTTGATTGTAGGCTATTTTGGTATTTCTTATCCAATGAGATCATGTGGAATTTGTGGAAGGTGAGAAATGATGATAAATTTAAGGGTATCAAGAGGGTACTTACTAAGTCTTGCAAGAGACTCACATTCTACTTTGTTGCTCTACAGGTTTCAACTCTTGTGGAGATCTCAATGGATAATTTCTTGAAGTCAATAATTGAAGGTGCTGCTAACAATACCAGAGAGGATCTGAGAAGTGGACCCACCTATAGGTTGAGCTTGGAAGAGACCGTGTTGTTCCAAAAGGACATTTGAGCTCTAGAGAGTAATTGATGAAGCTGCAAGCCCAGAAATACAGTGCAACCCCCAGCAGTTGGACCCCCAAGGAGAAACAATGACAAACCTTGATATTGAAGAAGTTAGAAATGAGGAGAATCTAATAAACACTATGTATTGTTTACACTGATTTGAATAGCAGCAACATATGGTGCTGTTAACAACAATTTGTATTGTCTATGCTGGTTTTGAAAACAAGTGGTGCTTTTTGGTTTCTTTCGTGCTGTGTAAAGTATTGATATGGTATATTTACTATTATGGAAAAGCTTTGATCTTTTACTAATCCTAATGTCGGATAGGAATTTTCATGATATGTAATGGACCTTAAACTATTTTCAATACAAAAAAAAAAGATAGTAGATATTGGAAGTTCATTACATGTCTCATGTATGTGTTAGTATTTTAATTTTGTTTAAGTTGTTCAAGAGCTTGATTAGGTCAAGAATATGTTCTACAAGCTATGTTCTCTTGACACTACTCAGCATTTTCCCTACACATTTTCTCTTCAATCCGTGATGTTTCTTTAACTCCTTCCCTTTGTTATCCCTTTGGTTGTCCCTCAAGGTAATGCTTTTCATGCATCCTGTAGTATGTATGTAAGGATCAATCATCTCTAATGAAGCATGGATAACCTTTCATGGGATTATTTTTGTAATTAGACAATTTCCATTGTGAGAATAATCATTTAATTTGTATGGAAGTAAGTCTTTTTCATATTATTTGACTTGGTATTGTAAACTTGTCTTTCCAGGATTCTCTGAGGGGGAACAACAAAACTATGATGATAGGTAGAGTTGTTTCTTAACCCTTCCCCTTGTTAGCCCTTGGTTGTTCTCAAGTGTAATGCTTTTTATGCATCTATAGTCAGATGTATGATCAGCCATCTCTTAGAAGCATGGATAACCTTTCATGGAATTGCCGTTGTAACTGACAATTTCCATTGTGAGAATAATCATTTAATTTGTATGGAAGTAAGTCTTTTTCATATTATTTGACTTGGTATATATTCTATGATTTAAAGAACCCAAAAATAAGAAAATTAATAGGTTCCATTTGTTTACTTTCTCTTAGACACTTGTTTAATCGGCAAGACTGATCCGAGGGATATTTTCACTAAAAATTCAAGTGTCTCCAATACTCCAAATTTCAACACCATTAGAAAGAGCTCGATGTCTTGATTCCAACGAAACTTGAACGGAGAAGAAAGGAGTCTGTTTGCTCGAGTTACAGCCAGTCAAACTTTTGGTGAAACTGCCATCAGGGGTCATCCAGGAAGTGAAAAAAATGATTGTCTCAAAAATTGATGGAATTAGTTTCAAATTGAAGAGATCATCGAGACAATTCTGGCAATGTTCGTTTGATCGAAATCCGACGTCGTATGCTCGAGATATTGACAGTCAAAGTTCAGTTGACTTGGTTGCACAATGGGTGACGTCAACATGCTGACATGTTAGTCTGTACTATACGGAATCTATGTGGAAAAACCAAGGCATGACATATGGTAGTTGTGTCAGCTGTACAGACCAATGAGATGCTGAAATGTGTCCGTCCATATGACAAATAATTGGCATTGTCAGCACCCAGTCATCGTCGTAGTCAGCAGACACATCCGAGTCAGTGGCCAATTAGGTTTTGCCACGTGGTGCCCTCCTGGCACGACAGGTGGCCTCTTCTTTTGTCGGCAGTTTGTTTGGATGTTCTAAAAAAAAGGTTAAGGGGATTCGATCCCCTAACCTTCTAACTACAAGTTCACGCCTCCACCACTCGACCGAGCAACTTCCTCATGTCTATATCGGGCAATGCTTTGTTTTGTTACATAACTGCTAAAAATTGGCTATAAAAAGCCAGTGGCTAGGGTTGAACCCCTGACCGCGAGCTTACCAAAAGTCAATGCCACCAACACACCAGCGTATGTATTCAGTGATAGAATGGAATGGGTTTGTTTTATCGACTAGTTAGCCCCCATGCCTAACTAAATAACCTTAAAAGGTTATTTTTAAGTTTTAAATAAACAAAACAAACAACCCCCCTAGAAACAATGAAAACTTGAGAAAGGCTTAAAAGAAAATTCTATTAATTTTGAAGGATTAGAATAATTTTGTTAAAGATTATGGGGCATATATCATAGATTTCTATGTAAAAATGGAGAGATAAGGTGGTTTTTGTAAATCAATTGGTTAAAGGCAAATTTGAGTAAATTTGATGTATAAAAGCGGAGTTTACGAGTGAGTTTGGGACTCAAAATTTTCAAGTCTAGGTGGTGAAGTATTTAACCAGAGGAATAGGGAGATTTTTTGAAGGATATTATTTTGAGCCTTTTGTAAGTCAGAGTTTTGTTATGCTACCGAAGTGCTGGAAGGAAATGATCTTGGTGCAATTGTAATTCTATTTTTGGAGATTACTTGGATCAGTCTCACTCTATTGGAGTGACCCGGAGATGTAGTCACATTTGTGGCAAACTCTGTTATCAGATCATTTGCACTCTGTCCCTCTTCTTCTTTCTCAATTTCATTCTTTTCACCTTCAGTTTTTAATGCATAATTTCAATAATGTATGCATGAATTGTATTTTTGCTTAATTCACATTTTAATGTGTTAATTTTGTTTATGTAATTTGGATTTCATGATTTGTAAACATTAAGAATTCAAATGCAATTAGTCTAGATCCTAATCAAATCAGAGACCCTCAGAATGTCTTGCTGATAACCAGCAGTGTTCAAAACTCTTGAAGAGGTCAGATCGGTATAACATTGGATTTGTCTTGCTGACGGAAGTCGTCGACACGACATGGACTATTGGAGTGAGTTTTCTATCCTGTGCCGATGATTGATCTCTCACTGATGGGTTGGCTTCGATGGTCATCACCAAGAGTCTCCGCGATGGTACATTTCAACGAATATTTAAAAAAAAAAATTACATTTTTTCATCGCAATTTCGACAAAACTGACCGACGAATCACTTGAAAGGTCTGATGAAGTTGCTATAGTTGCGACAAAGGCTTCATCGTAACTCCTTGCCTAATTCATCACAATTTTGATGAAGTCCATCGATGAATCATAGAAAAGGTCTGACGAAGGCTTCGTCATAACACCTTGCCACTTTCATCACAATTTTGATGGACACCGACGGATCAGAGAAAAGGGTTCGACGAAGTTGCTTAGTTGCAATGAAGGCTTCATCGTAACTCCTTACCCATTTTGATGCAATTTCGACGAACTCCAATGTCAAATCACATAAAAGGTCCGATGAAGGTGCTTATCTGTGATGAAGGCTTCATCATAACTCCTTGCCCATTTTGTCGAAATGGCGATGAACTTCTGTTGTTGTTTCGATGCTTTAGAAGAGCCATTGTAATTGCATTTTGGTTATAATTCGTCGGTGGATACACAAAGTTTTTTGTTGATATTTCGATAAACATTTGAGTCATTTTATGATGCTGACGACCGATGAATCTACGATGTTATTTTAACATTTAATGTGTTGTCAGAATTTTGACAAAAAAATAGTGATGAGATTATTTTCGTCATTTCGTTGCTTTTTTGACAAATATTTGTTGAACGACCGAGAAACGTTTGTCAAAAAATGGAGCCAAATTCAGTAGTGACAACCTCAAAACATTTCAAAAACATCCAAATATTTGAAAAAATCCATCTGTCTCTTCTCGCTTTCACCCATAATAACATCACTCATAATAAATGATCATCATCCTCAACCTTTGGTAAAACAATTGGAAACAAGTCTAGCAGGTTAAAAGTGAAAACTCAAAAGCATCAAGTGTCAGGGTTAAGTTAGTATGTAAACAAGTTGGTCAACTCTCTGTGTCAATAGCCTATCATCCAATCAATCACATTTCAATCATCTGATAACATCATTTCCTAGGATGTATCCTTCCTACAATGTACATTATTTATCAAAAAGAACACTTTGGATGAACGAAATGACGTTCCGCCATCCACTAACATGTCCTAGGATGTATCCTTCCTACAATGGGCATTATCTTTTGGGAATAGTTTTGGTTCTTATCCTTAAAAACATATTCCCTTTTGGTTAGCGGTATTGAAGAACATCAACTTGTTTATTTAATTTATCTTTGTCTTTTGACTTATCTCTTTGTGCTCATTCCAATAACCTCTCAGTGATGCCCAAACAAATGGATTTAGAGAGATAGGAATGGGGCAACAAACATTATCTTTTGTTTGCTATGCTTGTTGGATGTTCTTGTAATATAACTTGGTGATTACTTGCTTTGTTAGATATGTATGGAGGGTGTTTTGGGTAGCTTGTTGACTATTGCATTGATAGGTTATACCTTTCTGTGTTTTGGTCCAGGATGTTTGAAACTTCTAAGGTGCATCTTAGCAAGGTTTCCATATCTCAGGTGTGAACAAGAGTACTCCTATCTATTTGTCGAGTCAAAGTCCATCACACTAAGTGCAACACCATCCTAGTTCTTTATACCTTGATGCATCGTGCTTATGCGTGTTATCAAACATAAGGTAAGTGGCCCTTTTAAAATCCCAATTCTTGATAATCAAATCATCCATTTCTCATCATCATCTCTCATAAAGTTGGCTTGTTAGATCCTCTTGTGATCATCTCATTTCTCATTTCTTCTTTTCCGCACTAACATCATACCAGAATAGTTAATCATCATCGCCAGTGCATCCATCCTACATCCACAAACCATCAACATTCTACACATCATCTCACTTGCATGGTTCATCATCATAATATAGACCTGTTAGTCTAAGCATCTCATAAAACCATACATTTACATAAAACATCCAATGCATAATCAAATAGGCATTATCGCATCATCCATCTCACATGCATTGCATTATTATTTAAGTTGTTTAGAATAATATAGATTGGTTATTCTAAGCATCTTAAAACCATCTCATTTGCATCATCATCAAAATCATCCATTTTGAACCTCTTTATTGTGAGATCGACCCTCAAATCAAATCTTTTCACTTGATCTCTTGAGGAGGAAATGTACCAGTGTAATTTTTTCCATTGGGGCATTTGAAAAAAATAGATTTTTTTTTTAATTTTGATTGCGGTAAGTTTATTCTTTGAACCAATGCAACAAGTACATTTCTTTGAAGAGGGGAAAAATATAGACATGCAAAATTAGCATATTGCATTTAATCAAGTCCACTCATCAAATAAATCAAGTTCATTAAATTCAATCTCTAAAGTCATTCATTTAATTTAATCCTAACATCACCCTCTTTGATTAAATAAATCAAATCTTTATTTAATTAAATCTGAAATCATCTTTCATCTCCTTTTGATTTAGTTTAATCCTTACATATAATTCAAATGAGTCAAATCATCTAATCCTCTTTTAAATTAACTAAATCAGGATTAAATCTAATCTAATGCATGTCACATTCTCTATATTTTCCCACTTGCACAAATAAAGGATTTTAATTAATTTATTAAATCCTTATTTTCCCTCAACAAGGCATCTTTGGAGAATATTCCCTCAAATTTTAATTCAAATCAAGTTGACTTATCCCTTCCAACATGGCATTAACTCCCCTCTTACATGTCCACCACTTGGCATTTAAGTCCCTTTTTCTCCCTCCAACAAGCCAAATTTGAAATTTGAAAAGGCCAACTAATCTCATTTATTGGCACATTGACCAAAACTTGCACATCCTCCATCCACTTACATTTGGACAAGTGGCTCCTTCCTATTGGTTGAATCTTTGTACCACATTGCTCTCTTTTGGGTATTCTTCCGACTTGATATTCTATAAATTGGAGGTCTCATTTCTCATTTTAGCATCCACAATCTTCATGCAAAGTTACTCTCTCCATATTGAGAGCTAATTTTTCCCATTATCATTTGGAACATTGATTTGTCAAGGGTTGGGAAAGGGTCACTTTTTACAACAAAGTGACACCAATCCACTATGGGATAGGTATGCATTTGTGCTTCTTTGATACTTTAAATTAGTTTATTTGGTCATTTTGTTTGTGAAGTATGGTGCATTATCTCATAGGAGCATTTAGTAAATTTGCATGAACTAACCTTTGTCATGGAGTTTAGAATGTATGCAGATTTTATTGGTGCTCACAGGGGTATTTAGTCATTGTGCTCAACTTTCCCAACTTTGCCACCTTGCCTATATAAGCAAGGTTACATTGCACATTCTACTAAAATGTTTTACCATCTGTTGATAATATCAATTAGGCTTATTTGTGTGCATGTATTTTTTGGAAGTAGATCTTAGATAATTTTTCTTTATGATCTTGTAAATCATAACATGACATAATCTGAGCCATGCAAGAAAAAATACTCTCAAAATACTGCACCTATCCTACTGAATATTTCTTTTTCTTTGGAAGATTTCATTTGAGTTTGTAGTTTATTTGAGGGTTTCTTGACATTTTCTTATGGATTTGTTTATATATCTTTGTAGACATGCAAAATTAACATTCTGCATTAATCAGGTTCACTCATCAACTGAACTAGATTTCACATTAGGTCCATTCAT